>JADLZK010008663.1:0-180110 GCA_015847255.1 Hyparrhenia diplandra
GATCTAGTTGCAAGATGGGGTTGGCCTGTAAACCCTCCTGCGTCCTCCTTACTTTTGGTGACCCTCTGTCCGTGTTCGTGACATCTACTTTGGTAAGCCTTTCGATAATGTCCAATGTTGTGGGCCTTTTGTTTGGATCAGCATCGACACACATTAGTCCTGTCAAGATGCACACCTCTACTTGCTCAACATATTTTTCCAGGGGAATCTACCTTCCTGTCTCCTCCAACCTCTTCCTCCAACATCCAACCACCTGTTAGCCATCATATATAGCAAGGCATCATGTATCAATATATATTTGAAGATGCAACTTTCTTTGGTGTTGAGAAATATGCAAAGGACTCTTTGAGCTTACATCAACAGCAAATTGCTCGCAAGATTTCTCACAAGTGGGATAATCTCTGCCTCCAGTCATCAGCTCTATGATTATTACGCCCAAACTGAATATGTCTGCCTTCACTGAAATCAACCCTTTTAGTAAGTATTCTGGTGCCATATATCCACTGCATTTTGCAATAAGAGAATACATATGGTTAGATGGAGTAGGAAACAAGGTTAATATAGCACTCTGAAAATGAAACGAAACTATTTAATTTACTTACAGTGTTCCTCCACTAGTTTTGGTGATAATTTTGGATTGCTGTAGACCAAATAGCCTCGACATACCAAAATCTGTAATTTTAGGCTCCATATTGTCATCCAGCAATATATTCTCAGGCTTAAGGTCCAAATGAACAATTTGGCACTCTGTGTGAAGGTAATGCAAACCATGGCAAATTCCTTTGATAATCTCATATCTCATATGCCACTCAATCCCATGAGATTCAGCTGTATTGGAACATGTAAATGAATAAAGTCGTGAGATCACCCACTTGTGGTTCTGGCACTGCTGCAGTGATTTCTAAAGATAAAAGTTAACAAGATAGCTGTTTTAGACAATAATCGCTGGGCACAAACCATTTACACAGCGTACTGATGCACAGCATACTCATGCCATACACGACCAGGCAGCTGCCTCCTAGCACACCTCTAAACAAATCTGTACGCCTAGCATTACATAGCTTGGGCAGTGAGCACATACGTTGACCCGTTATAAAAAAAAAAAATCCAGCTATGTAATCAGTCATTCATAGGATAAATTAGGGAAAATACAACTATACCAATGATAAGTCAAAGACTGGAACTGCGTGGAAAGTTTCCATCAGATGAAATTTAACCAGTTCTAAAAAAAGAATAGAAGTAATATAATTGCATTCGTAAACTTAAAAATGTTACAATATTATCATACCAGAAAGGTGCTTATCAAGGCTCTTATTATTTAAACACTCAAAGCACAGCAGCCTTTTCCGAGATTCAGCCATGACATATTTCCTGTTTAATTTGATTGCTTCCCACCGTGATTCAGCACAATAACCTTTTAGCTGGACAATATTTTTGTGCTTCAACCCGAAAAGATAAGTAACTTCATTATGGAACTGGTCGTCATCTAGGTTCATTTCAGAAAGCTTCTTCACAGCTATCGCCTTCCCATTTTTAAGAACGCCCTGTAGCATCCCCATATATTAGAGAATTTAGTCATAAGTGAAGAAGAAAGAAAGAAATACATACAGAGAGGTATGATGGATATACCTTATAAACAACTCCAAACCCACCTCTTCCTAATTCTTGCTCCTTGGAGAAATCACTCGTGATGGCCTTCAGAAAATCCAATGGTACACAAGTCGGGAGTGCACAATGATCCTGTACTAGAGTGTTCTCCAACAGACTAAACTCTGTGGAGACAGGCTTACCAGTTTTATTCCCCATTACAAAGAAACTGCAGGTGCAAAAACAGGCAAAGCATCACTACTCTATGGTGCCGATGAGTACAACAAGCTACAAACAGGAAGTGAATGTACAATAAGGAGGTATTACTCAACTGAGTCTACATCTAGTCCCAATTAGAGCTTTGTTATATGATAAATTGGGCCTACAAAAATGAATCACTGTACCAAATACTGACCTAAAACTTAGGTCCAGAAGAAGTGAAGAATCATATCATTTGGCTCATGCTCCTTCTGAGCCAAGGCAGATCCCAGCAAGCAAGCACAAGAACACAAGAGACTAGTGGACAGTCTCAGCAATAGATAATAGTATCCCTTTTGGGAGGTGCTCTACACCTGATATAAATAAATGTTAAGCATTAACTGTAAGCAGAAAACTAAATAGTCCAAACAAGCACGGTGCAAAGCCAGGGTTCCTGATATAGGAAATGGCTACAAACTCTGTTTTCCTTTTTTGAAAGATCTGAGAACATATTGTTCTGGCATATATTAGTAAGAAGAGAATTAACCCAGTTTATTAAAAAACTAGGCTCAAAACCCATACTGCCCGTCACCGGCAGCGCTGCCATCCGCCGCGGCCATTGCAGAGGCAAATGCAGCCGCCGACACCGACCCCAACAGGACACCTCCAGTCCGCTCCAGCAGCCACAGGCGTCCACCACGAAGGATCGGACCGAGGACTGCCGGATCCGGCCTCCATGTCGCCGGATCTGCCACCACCGGCCCGCACCAGAAGAGCACCCGCCACCCAGCCACCACCGAGGTTGCTATAAAGGTGACAAGGGGTAGGGAGAGAGCCCCGGAAAGAGGCCTCGCCGCCGGGCGGACCTCCGCCAGCGAGCTCGGGCGGCGTCGAGGGGAGGGAGATGATGAGTGAGAGGGTTGGTGCGGTGGCGGCGTTGCCGGAGCCCCTGTGCCGCCCCTCAAGACGACGCGGGGGCCTGTAGAATGAATTATTGGTTGACTAGGAAGTAGGAACTCATCATTGTCTAAAAAAAAGGAAGTAGGAACTCATATGATGCATGCGAGGGCGTGGAGAAGATTTGTTGCTAACCTGGACAGATTAAGCATGCCTCATCCGGACTGAAGGAATTATCTTCGTCCTCGAGCTGGATGATGAAGGAGTGGTCTGGCTTCCCATCGAAACCGTTGACTCGAAGATTAAGCATGCCTGAGCCAGATCGGAGGGCTTCGCCAGCTGGATCAAGACCGAAAGCCGCCGGGGTTTGGGTTTCCATTTAAACCGTTAACTCGAACCGCTCCGTTCCAAAACAAGTACCGTGTCGTTTTCACGTCACGATCCCATAATTAGTATTATTGAAAAGATTTTTGAATCTAGTTTTTTTAACTAAATTTTTTAAAGATATAAATGTTACGCGTATTTTTGTGTAAACTGAGTCAAGCTTGCCGCATATAAAAGCTTAAAGCCGCAAATAATTTGGTATGGAGAGAGTATGCATAGTATTTATAAGATAAGATGATGGCCCTGCAGGCCAGTAGCATTAGGCTCCATTATTAGATCAATATTAAAGATGTCTTTGGTAGTGTTTTGCTAACACTATAATGGATTCTAGACGTTGGTATTTTTAATTTCGGTAATGCTTAGATTAGCATGTCCAATAATGAACAAAAATATCGTAAGCTCCACCCGGCCCATTCACGTGTGACCTTCACTTCCTCTGCTCCCATCCGCACCGCTGCCCTTTACTTTTCTCAACTATATCTCTATCGCTTCTTCTCGCTCGCGTCTGCACTGCTACCCCTTCTTCCCCATCACTTTCTTCATGCACCATTACATCTACAAATAAGTTCCTCCACATTTGCACACCTCTTATACATGTGTTCGAGTATATATGTAAATGTTAGTGCTTGTCATATTGACCCATGCTAATGCTACGGGCCACAGTAAATCCAAAGTTAATTCGATCAATTTTGAAGCATGGGTCCAAAGGCAGTACACCATATTAACTCACGTTGCTAGATCAATTTTGACCGTACAATGTGTTCCATAACTTTTGTAGATACTTCCCCATCCCATTGAAAGTGTTATTTTAGTTTTTTGAGATAATGTGTTTGACCGTTCATCTTATTAAAAGAATTTAAGCAAACAATAAAATAAATAAATCATCATCAAAGTATCTTTAATAATGAAATAAGTCATAACAAAATAAATAATGTTTACATAACTTTTTTTAAATAAGACGAACAGTCAAAGAGAAAGCCTGAAAAGTCTAAAATGACACTTTAAGTGGGATGGAGTTCGCTAGTCTGAGGGAAAAAAAACAATATTAACTCACAATTCTTCACCAACAAGGATTCATTTTGTAATTAGAAAGTCATACCGCCCGTTTTATTTTATAGTTACAGTAATCATATCCAATTTGAACAAATCCAATCCACTAAGCTTTCCCCACTTTCCTCATCTGTCGGTCCTTGTAGACTACCTATATATCAAATCAATCCAACTAAATTTGACATTTTTGTCCATAAAAACAGCCACGACAGTTTAGACGGAGTTGATATAGAGCAACTCCAACCACTACTAGAATCGACTTGTTCCCCTAGGGTTATTTCATTTCCCTAGGGTTAAATGATCACCCTAGGGAACATTTTGTTTCTCTAGTGTTTTCGTTTTAAATCCTAGGGAAAGAAAGTGTTTCCCTAGGGTATTCAGTTTTTCCTCGGGTAGCTATGGCCATGATGTAATATTTCCTAGAAATTACCATCTTCCCTAGGGAACTAAATATTTTTCAGCTCCCGCACTTTCTCCCGCCATCATAGCGCTCTACACCCACGTTTTCCCCAAATCCCCACCCCATATTATCTATACCTACTAATAAAGAGAGAAAATTTCAGTCCCACCTCCTTTTTCACTGGGCTTTTCACCTCCTTTTTTTTCACCGGGCTTTTCACCTCCTTTTTCTGTCGGGCCTTTTTCTGTCTGCCCATCGCGCGCAGGGTTTGTAAGCCCAGAGCCATGATGATCGAAAGGCCAGCCAATCCCATGATGACCGACGGAGGGCCCATGAAGGATATAGCGAGCCCAGCACCAAGTCACAACAAGTCGTCATGATCAGGCGGTGCGGGAGATCGGAGCTGTTTAGTCTCACCTCGAAAAAGGAAAGTAGAGATGCAGGTGGAGGCGAGTACAAGAGGCGAGTACAAGATGCAGTGGTGGGCTACCAACCTGAACCATACCAGCTTCAACCATCTTTGAGCCTGGGCCATTGATTGACGCAGCTTTTGAGGTTATATTTGAAGCACGTCAGGTTGAAAAACTATTTGCAAAGCTTTGGCCTCAAATTTCTGGAAGAGCACCTCGGAGAGGAGAACGTTCGTCGTGGTCCGCGGTGGGCCGCCTCCGACCTTTCTCACAATCAAAGGAAGAGGACAAAAGGAATTAGAAATAAATAATAGTGTTCCAGATGCAAATATACCAAAGACAAATAAATTAGGGCTTAAACAGTTTATAAAGAATTTAGGGTTCCTTTTTTATTCTTTTTGTACGCATGGACCTATCGTTCGGGATTTGGGGACACTGGGCTCTTTGGGTTACGCCGTGAGCCGGGCCGAAGATCATGGCCCGTCCGCACAGCATAACTTTTTCTTTCTTTTCTGTTTTCTTTTCTTTTGAATCATTTAAGACTTCTATAAATAATAGAAAATCAAAACAATCAAAAAAATACTAAAACAATCTTGCTATTACAAACTCCTTTTGACAAGGGCTACACTTTTGTCATGTGTCAAATAATACGCAACAACATGATATAAGATACTTATCGCGTAAAACTTCATAACAAAAAAAAATATTATTAGCCATTGCAGTTTAAATCGATGGTACTGATATATTTACCCATCACCCGTTGCAACGCACGGGCACTTTTCCTAGTACATTAAAAAAAAAAAAGAAAAGACCTTTCCCAATCCAATCGAGCACTCATACGGACCAGCCACCACCCGTAGCGAGAGCGCCTGCCGCCGCCCGCAGCGAGCTCTTCGTGAGAGCGCGCCCCTGGCCGCCCGAGCGAGAACCTGCGCTACCTCCGCCGCCCGCCCGCAGCGAAGGCCCTGCTCGACGCCGGCCGCCGACCGCAGCGAGCGACCTACGATTCGCCGCCGGTCCACCCGCCGCCGGTGGCCGGTCCGCCTGCCGCCGGTCCACCCGCCGCCTGTGGCCAGTCCGCCTGCCGCCGGTGGCTGCCGAATGCCGCCCCTTCACCGCCGGCCACCAGCGCAGCGCAACTCCGTCCGCCCGACGCCGCCGGTCAACAGCACGACTAAACTCCATCCGCCCGGTCATCTGCTCTAAAGCAGCCACAAAGAAGCCTACAAGGCACCGAATCGGTAAATCCCAAAGCCTCCGACCAGATTTGAAATGGTTGGTTCCTAGTGTTGATATATACATATATATATGAGCACGAATCCTAGTGTTCCTAATGTATTTATATATATGAGCCTCGGATCTGTTTGCTATCACTTTTAATCAAGGGAACTGAATAGGAGGTGGCGGCTGCTTTAGCAGAAAGAGATAAAGCAATCAATGATCTCGATCCGGAAAAGCACAATCCAGACATGGTGATGAGATTGAGGCAAGGTAAGGGCACTTAACCTTCTGCTCAGCAAAATTAAATCTTTCAGGCTTCCATCAGTGTTTGATGTGGTTCATGTGAACCTCATAATAGAAATTATTTTCCATATAGTCTATTTACTTTAGAAATCTGTTAAACTTTTGGCTATTAACATACAACGAAGTGTGTATATATATCACGAATCCAATGGTGCAGTGAAACGTGAGTCTTTGCAGGCTCAGAGCAATGTCCATGTTGATGATGAACTTTTTATTCTCCCTTTCAGTTAAAATGGCTATAGTTTTCTCTACTAATTATCATTCACCTGTACTTGCAGATCTTTTTTTGATGATGTAGACAATTAATTCACAACACAACCCCTCTCTTGTCAATGTAAGTTTGTCACAGTTCACTGAAGAAATTTGTAGCATGAACATTACAGCTTGTACACATTGCTGTCCTGAGTGTGTTATTGTGCTATATAGTTGTAAAGCAATTAATTTCTACAGTAATGAGACATAGAGACAACTAGTGAATGGAATTATAACCGCTATGCTAATCTAGTGCTTTTTTATTTGTATAATTGCATAGCAGGTTGGAGGGAGAGAGCTTTTTCATGTGTTGGAATGGAAACTCCAGAGGAAACATTGAGTAGGATCGCTTATAGAGGCTATCATTGTCAATATGGATTCATGAATGTTAATAATTGAGTAGGATCACTTATGGAGGCTATGGTTGTCCATATTATCTACCAGGTTGCAATATGCACCGGTGTGTAGTAGTGTTTGGTCATTTGATGCCACAAGGTGGTATTTATGTTAGTATGTAATGAGATATTGTAACTTAAGACAATATGGATTCATGAATGTTAATATCAATGGAAACAAATGGAGACCATGAATGTGTACCGTGATATATTGGATTTGTATTTAATTCAAATTTTGAATTCAAATATATATATTGTGTGTTATACATTCCCAAGAAAACACACCCCCTAGGGAAATGACCTTTACATCTGTACTACAATGGCATGTCATCTTATTTCCCTAGGGGTGAAATCACCCTAGGGAAACTCTTTCCCTAGGGTTTTCTCAGGGTACCCTAGGGCACTTGCCTGTTTCTCGTGAAATATTTCCCTAGGGGGCAATCCCGACGAAGCACCCTTTCCCTAGGGTATCTATGCCTTTCCCTAGGGTATTTGGCCCTAGGGAAACAGGAGGATTCCAGTAGTGAACAGTTTTGCAAACATGGTTTGCATTCTTCAAATTTGCTAAAAATATGAAAAAGTGGTCTCCAACAGTTTTGCAATTTGGATTGGCATTTTAGGCAACTTGGCATAAACCATTCTCAACTTGGCAAATATGCCAAGGTGGGAGAGACTTGGCAAATCCTCTCCTTGCTTGCATGTTGCGTATTGACCACGAAAATAAAATCATCTCCCTACTTGCATGCTGCATATTGTCTTTTTTTTATCCTTTTTTGCCAAACTAAATTTGCAAAACTATTGGAGAACCACAGTTTTTTCACTTTGCATATATTTTTTGTGACTTGGCAAATCACAACTTTTGCCAAGTATAGTTTGCAAAACTGTTGAAGATATCGAGCATCTCCAACAGTTTTGGTATTTTTGATTTGGCATTTGACTTGTTTGCCAACTCCCCATTCCAAATACCAAGCCAAAAAAAGGCTTCCTCCAACAGTTTGCTATTTTTGGTTTGGCATATGGGAAAAGTGGGGCCAGGAGTGAGCGGTTGTTGCTTCCTCGTCGGATCTGTTCGCAAGTCGCCATGCGTCGGGCATGTAAGAGACGCACACAAAAATGTCAAAACTCCCAAGTTTGGCAAAAATGCCAAAGGAGGACCCGATTTTGCCAAACTCACTTAAATGCAAAAGGGATTTGCAAAACTGTTGGAGCATTGTTTTCTAGACTTTTGGCAAAAAATGCAAATGCCAAACCCATATGCAACACTGTTGGAGATGCTCAAGAAGTTTAATTTACTAAAAAGAAGATAGAAGTTTAAAAAGCAATAATAGGATGAGATTGTTTAAGACTGCTTTACTCCATGGTTTCTATAGCTTCGCTTCATGATTTCAGCCAAACAAAGTGCAGCTCCACATAATTATGCTAAAAAAAGGAGTTGTGAGAGCATCTACTCCATAAACATGTTGTTTTAATGGAGCTGCTACCACTGTTGAGTTTTTGAAACAATATCAAACGACCCCTATGGACATGCATACGTCGTGTTCCCCTTTGAAAATTAAAACGGTGATGCTAGCGCCGGACGTTCGATGAGATTCAATTCCATCGGACCCCCC
Source organism: Hyparrhenia diplandra (assembly GCA_015847255.1). Taxonomy (NCBI): domain Eukaryota; kingdom Viridiplantae; phylum Streptophyta; class Magnoliopsida; order Poales; family Poaceae; genus Hyparrhenia; species Hyparrhenia diplandra. Next base: position 8,708 of record JADLZK010008663.1, read on the forward strand.
CTCCTCATGGTCCGCACGAATCTGCACGCCACCGCCCCTCATTGGAAGAAGGAAACAACACGCCGCCAAAGAAGAAAGGAATGTGCTTGCGCTTCCATCGCCCCCCCGCAAGGAAGTCGCACCCCCACCCCCGCCCCAACGTGCACAAATCGTCCCCCTTCCCCCAAGCTCGCCAAAGCCACCGTCAGCTCCCCCCCACACACACACACACACCCCCTCCCCGCAAACAATAAAATACTATTGCAACATCGAAAAAACATCTACTGAAACAATCAAACTATGAACTGCAACATGAAAAATAATCTACTACAACATCAAAAAAATGGTGCCAATGCCCAAAAAAAGTTATTTGCGCCATTAGAAAAACATATGATACAATGAACAAAAAATATGAACCGAAAACAATGAAAAAATGATGTTGCAAGTACTGCAACATCTCAAGAACTACTTTTACATCATTACGAAAACGAGCGTTGCAACAACCAAAACAAGAACCATTCAACAACCGAAATCATTTGTTGCAACACTGAAAATAACCCATTGCAACAACGAGATCTGACCCACCCGAGATCTCGCTGGAACCCTAGACTGTCGCATCACTTAGATCTAGAGGGGGGAGGAGGAGGAGGATGAGGAGGAGGAGGAGGGAGGTGGAGGAAGCCTCCGATCCAGATCCAGGTAGGAGGAGTAGGCCTGATCCGCATCCATCCGCCACCTACCACCTCGGAGCCGCCTCCATCCTTCTCGTTTCTGGTAGGCCGTGAGAGCCAAGGTTGTAGGGGCAATGGGCATAGAGGTCACAGTGGTGCAAGAGGAGGGGGAGGGATTGTGGCGGCGTAGGGGCGATGCGAGCTCGCGTAGCTCACAAGCACGGTGCTCCTCATCCCGACGACGATGTGGTGCAGGAAAGTGACGGGGAAGAAGGGCGCAGCAGTGCAGGCGCGAGCAAGAAGAAGCGATCGAGACATAGTGGAGAAAAGAAAAGCAAAGCTGTGCGGATGGGAGCAGTGGAAGTGAAGGCCGTACGCGAATGGGCCGGACGAAGCGTCCGATGTTTTTGTTCATTATTGGACGTGCTAATCTAAGCATTACCGAAATTAAAAATACCAACCTCTAGAATCCATTTTGTATAGTGTTAGCCAAACACTACCAAAGACATCTTTATTCTAATAGAGCCTACGGCTACTAGGGACTATTTCGAAATAACTTTGGATTCACTGCGAACTTATTTGTAGAACTTGAAAATTTTCTCTTTACGACAGTTTGGTCCTGGTGATTCTGAAACATTCGTTGCTTCCATCTGTATAATAGGCATACGGTCGTGATTCGTGGAGAGCTGAAATTCTGAGCTCTCGCAGTCGCAGCGTATTTGTAAGAAGTTCTCTATCTTTATCTCCATAATAATATAAATCTGGGACCACAAAACCGCTAACAGACTAGGGACGAAGACGGTTTCGGAGTCCGGACCCAAAGCCGCTCGGAAATCCAATCTCTCCTTGTCGAGCCCCAATAAATCCCTACTGAAGCCGCCCGCCTCTGGCCCCAAATTAAACCCTCGATCGCCCAGCTCGATCGAGGACATCGCCGCCCGACCGCCATGGCTCGCAACGAGGAGAAGTCGCGGTCAATGCTGAACCGCTACATCACGATGACGCAGGAGGAGAAGCGCACGCCCCGGGAGCGCCGGCCCTCCCTGGCCTCCGAGTGCGGCGACCTCACCGACGCCAAGCGCTGGCGCTCCGACATCCTCCGGGAGATCGGCGCCAAGGTCACTGACATCCAGAACGAGGGCCTCGGCGAGCCCCGCCTCCGCGACCTCAACGACGAGATCAACAAGCTCCTCCGCGAGCGCGACCACTGGGAGCGCCGCATCGTCGAGCTCGGCGGCCGCGACGATTACTCCCGCAGCTCCAATCCCTCGGGCCGTGGACCGGGGTACCGCTACTTTGGCGCGGCCAGGAAGCTGCCTGGCGTGCGGGAGCTCTTCGACAAGCCGCCACCGCCGAATCGCGGCCGCACCGGCTATGAGATCCACAAGCGCATCATCGCTGGGTACTATGGATTCTATGACGACGAGGACGGCGCGCTAGAGCGCCTTGAGGCCCCTGCGGAGAAGCGCATGCGGGAGGCCATGAAGGGTGAGGTGGCTGTGGCTGGAGGGCGCTGTGGGGGGAGGCTGCTGCTAGAGAGGTGCTGTTTGAGGGGGTGGAGGAGGAGGTCGAAGAAGAGGAGAGGAAGCGCGAGGAAGAGATCAAGACGGAGAGGGAGAAACTAGCAGGCGAGGTGGCTGGGAGGGAATTTGTTGCACATGATGTGACGCTACCTGATGAAAAGGAGATTGAACGTATGGTGTTAGAGAGGAAGAAGAAGGAGCTGCTTAGCAAGTATGCCAGCGATTCCCTGCTGGTTGAGCAGGAGGAGGCCATGGAGATGCTCAATGTCCGACACTTGAAGGAGATGGTTTGTTCTTAATTTCCATGTCTCCAAAGTTTTTTATCTGATGTAGTGCTAGCTAGCTAGCTCCTGACTTAAAAAGTACTGTAGAGTTAAGCAGTTGGCAGTGTTGATCAGTGTTTTGTTTTTGTTGTGCCATTACTGTCATGTCTTCTGCTGCAAACAATAGATCAGAGATGATGATGCACTTAATGCCTCCTTTTCCGATTCTTAATCCATCGTTTGTGTTGCTTACCGTGATTTTGGATGTTAAACGCTCTGTGCATCATTGAATATATATATATAGATATAGGGAACCCTCAACCTTTACATTAATTCATGCTTTAGAGTAGAAGATTTGATGTACTGTTGTTTTAGTCATTGCTGTCTGTGCTGCTCGTTTTGTGAAGCTTCACATAATTAGTTGTGTGTTTACAAAACTTTTTGGGACCTGTTGAAATTTGGTTTTAGGTCTCCTTGTAGCTACTATTACTTTAGCATAAAACATACCTAAGACAAACACGCGGTATGTCATGGGCATGGTGGTGGTGTGCGCTACTCGTGCTGGGCGAGCGGGCGTTGAGTGGCTAAGAAGGAAAGTTAGAAGGAAGGGCTGCAAGCGCGCATGGTGAAGGAAGGGCTGCAAGCGCGCATGGTGAAGGAAGGGCTGCATGTGCGCATGGCGAGCCAGCGGTTGAGCTGGGCGAGCGGGCGTTGAGTGGCTAATAAAGCAATTCCTAGAATCATGCTAGTGTGAGGCTGCATGTTAGTGTGAGGGTGTGAGGCTGCATGTTAGTGTGAGGCTTGCCTATTTCTATTCCCTGTAATCGGCACTTTGGAAATCAATCAAGAATCAATTATCTCCAATCTCTCTCACTCCCAATGTCTCTCAAGCGCCTAGGGCTGCTACCCTAGAACTAAGCCTGCGGTAGAGGGGTATAACCTCACCGGAGAAGACACTATCGTCATGGATCCAAGGTCCATGACAACTTGGTATCACGAGTCCGGCGATCCTTGCCTACTTGCTCCCGCTCACCATCACCACCATCCACCGCCGCAAACCACCCCCTCCAGTTCCCCACGCCACAACGATCGTCCGCCGCGATTCCAGAAGCTGGGTTTTCCGCGCTACGATGGTAAATCTGACCCTCACATCTTCATCAACCGCTGTGAAACGTACTTCCGTCGGGAGCGCATCATGGCGGAAGAAAAGGTGTGGATGGCTTCCTGTCATCTAGAAGATGGCGCTCGTACGTGGTTCCTCCAAGTCCAGGAGGAGGGCACCCCGTCGTGGCACCGCTTCACCAAGCTCCTACACCTGCGCTTCGAATTGCCCCCACAACCCACGACAACTGAGGGGCATCATCAAACCTCTGAGTTGCTGGATTCCATGTCCGCCGCCACTACCTTCCGCCCGATCCTGCCTACATCATCCACAGCCGCGCCACCAACCTCCCACTCACCCTCTCCACCTCGAGATGCACTCACTAGACTCGAAGAGGGTTTGGACCGTGCCGCCGAGACGCTGGATCAGATCGTCGTGATGTTCACCCGCTGGTGTGCTCACAAGGAGAAGACAGAGAAGGAACACCATGCAGCGGTGCGGCTTCAGCCGCAGGGGGCGCGAGGGGTTCCCGCACGCCGACGGGTACATCCCTTCGGGGGGAGCCGCACCTTGCTGTGGTCTCCGGGGCCAGCCCATGGCCGTCGTCGCAGGAGCAGGCCGTGGTGCGCCTGCAAGCCGCAGGGCGTGGCTTCCTTGTTCGACGGGCGGTGCGGAAGATCCGCATGGTGATCAGCTCGTCGCTGTACCACTCCGCATCATGCCCATTCCTCCACCCGGTCTCGTCGGTAATTGTTACACCTCCAGCACAAGTCGAGAGCTGGGTATGGAGCCCACCTGAACGGCCACAGTTGGTCGTCTCCTTGATTCTGGCACCTACCTTGGTGCTCGACAGATCCAGCATAGGTGCAGGCTGGTATAACCTCCAACCGCCCGGCATGACGCCTTTGTGATTCAAAGCACTTTCCATGGGATCCGGGGAGGACAGAGTTGTCGCCTACATTTATTTTATATTTTATTTCCAAATTTATTTCACATTCTAGTCTTTAATAACAGAGGTGAGCCGAGATGTAAAAGGCTTAACCTTAAGTCGTGTCATTTAGGTCTATGGCAGCTCGTGGGCGCGCTGCTTTGAAGGAGGGAGAGATGTCATGGGCATGGTGGTGGTGTGCGCTACTCGTGCTGGGCGAGCGGGCGTTGAGTGGCTAAGAAGGAAAGTTAGAAGGAAGGGCTGCAAGCGCGCATGGTGAAGGAAGGGCTGCATGTGCGCATGGCGAGCCAGCGGTTGAGGGCGTTGAGTGGCTAATAAAGCAATTCCTAGAATCATGCTAGTGTGAGGCTGCATGTTAGTGTGAGGGTGTGAGGCTGCATGTTAGTGTGAGGCTTGGCTATTTCTATTCCCTGTAATCGACACTTTGGAAATCAATCAAGAATCAATTATCTCCAATCTCTCTCTCTCCCAATGTCTCTCAAGCGCCTAGGGCTGCTACCCTAGAACTAAGCCTGCGGTAGAGGGGTATAACCTCACCGGAGAAGACACTATCGTCATGGATCCAAGGTCCATGACATGGTAAGCTGCGCTTGCGGTCCACAGCGCACCAGGAGCACCACCAGTATAGCGGGCACAGGATTTGAGGGCGGGTATTAAAAAAAAAATTGGCAAACCAAATGGCTCATATTCGACATGTATAGTGCCATATATATAGTTCATCAACAGAACAGATTCAAAAAAAAAAATTGACAACCAAATGACAATAAAACTTACAAATTGTAAGACAACTTTCCGATCCTTCATGCTTTGAAAACGGTTGATAATGTTCTCATCCTTTGTTTGCAAGAAGAATTCCCTTTCAATGAATGTAACCAAGCTATTATTCAAGTAATCTTGTCCCATCTTATTTCTCAGCATGTTTTTGATAAAGTTCATGGTAGAAAAGATCCTTTCAACACCGGCTGTTGCAATTGGGAGAACTAGCACCAATTTGAGAAGTTTGTAAACAATGTTGTACCTATCAGCCTTGTTCTTTTTAACAAGCATCATGGACAACTCTGCGAGACCTCCCAAATTTATGAAGTTTTTATCATTCCTCACATCATTAATATAGTGAGTTAGCTGAAAAGGGAGTTGGTTCTTTTCTTCAAATGAAAAATCATGAGGATCGAAGTTTGCAAGCTTCACCAAGTTTTCAACATTGAAAGCAGCAAAAGAATTACCTGGGCTGAATGATGCCATGCATCTAAGTAGCTCAGTGTTTACCTCATCAAATTTGCTATTAAGTTCTTGAAGTTGCCAAGGACACCCAAAAACATATCTGCATGAAACCGGTGATTGTTATTGAGGCCTCTGAAGAATTGCTTTGATCTTTGTATAGGCTTATACATTGCAGTCACATCAACAACTTTAACTTTGTGCTTCTCACAAAAAGAAGTGACTTTTGCAAGGAATTCTATCCATCCAGAATCAAGCCTCAAAACTTTGATCTCTACTTTGTCAACTCAAGAAGATCAATTGCATTAACAATATCTTGCTCCCTCTTTTGCAAAGCATTGCATAAATCACTTGTGTCCAAAAAATTTCATTCATCAAGTGGAGCAGGAAAACAAACTCAAATGATTGAAATATTTTCAACATAGTTTGAGCTCCTATGACATCTGCTCCTCTATTTTCATTCCCAATAATCTTCCAGAGAACTTTCTTGATTGAAGGATACAAACCCATAACATGCATTACTGTCCTATAGTGAGATCCCCAACGTGTATCACCTGGTCTTGCTAAGCCCATCTCTTGATTCAAACCTTGTCATGTTTCAATTTCACCCAATTACAATGCTTCGATCATATACTCAGCTCGAGCTTCACGAAGCATACGAATCTTCTTACAAGACATGCCAAGAGTATTCAACAAATATACACGTTGTCCAAAGAACCACTTACAATCATTGTTCTCCTTAGCAACAACTACAAGTGTTAGTTGAAGTTGATGAGCAAAGCAATGAACATAATATGCATTAGGAGACTCTTCCATGATGAGTTTCTTTAAGCCATTAGCATGTCCCTTCATATTACTAGCTCCATCATAGCCATGACCACGTATCTTGGACAATGGCAATTGATGTTTATGAAGCAAGGACTGAATTGCTTGTTTTAGAGTCAATGAAGTAGTATCTTCAACATTCACAAGACCAAGAAACTGCGCTCAACTGGCTGCCCTTTTTTTGTTGACAAAACGCAAAAACAAAGTGTCAATTGTTCTTTTAGGTGGGAATCACTAGATTCATCAGCAAGAATTGCAAAACACTCATCACCAAGTTCCTCTATGACCAATTTGATTGTTTCTTCAGCACAACATGCAATTAAATCTTTTCGAATCTTGTGATCCACCATCGACACTTTTGGAGGCAAAGAAATATTGTTAGGTGAGTCAAATTTGGGGATGAAAATAATAGTTTTTTTTTCCATGCCATGGAATGTACTAATCACAGAAGGAACTACATTGTCACTCTTTGCACCCCATGATCATGAACAGAAACAAACCACATTTTTGAATCTTTCAAGAAAAGACATGGAATCAGTGAGTTCACTAACATTTTCTCTTTTATGAACAACTTTATTACCCCTCAGGAAATTGGGACGAGCCTTTCTCATATCAAATCCATACCTAATGACCATACCACTAGGCCATATGGTTTCAATGGTTTGTTTATAAAGAAACGTTGGCCTTTAATTAAGTAGGACTTTTTAAGGCTATGCTCTAATTTCAGCAATGGTTTCTTAGATCCTAGCAGCATAAACAACTCTACATTGCTTCGCTCCTCAAGAAAGATAATCATACCTCTATGGACGACTATAGACCCATATCCTTACTTAATTGCTGCCTTAAAAGCATTTTGAAAGTATTTTCCCCTCACTCATTCATGACAATCAATATGGTTTTATAATGGGTAGAACCATTAAAGATTGCCTTCTTTGGGCTTTTAAATTTCTTCATATATGTCATCATTCAAAGAAAAAGATAATGATTCTCAAACTTGACTTTGAGAAAGCCTTTGATAAAATTAAGCAACCTTTTATTCTAGAGGCTTTGAAAGTCAAAGGTTTTTTTGAAAAATGGATTAACGAGGATTAAAGCCATCTTGCAATCTGCATCTTCTGTTGTTCTACTTAATGTCATTCCTAGTAAGAGTTTCACTTGTAAATAGGTGTCAGACAATGGGGGCCCCTCTCCCTTTTTTTTTTTTGTGTTGGCTGCTGATTTCTTACAATCTATTGTAAACAAAGCTTGGTCCTTGACGGTGATCAAACATCCCGAATGATAACTTTGGTGGTGACTATCCCATAGTTAAATATGCAAATGACACTCTCCTCATTCAACTAGCAGATGCTATGACTCTCTTTAAAATAAAAAGGAATTTTTACGATCTTTTTTGTGACAAAGACAGGGCTCAAAGTCAACTTCCATAAATCCTCCCTAGTACCCATTAACATCAGTGAGCAAGAAACACACCATTTAGCCTATACCTTTGGATGTAATGTTGGTAACATTCCTTTCACCTAGCTACCTAGGACTTGTCTAGCTACCTAGGAATACATTGCCTCTGGAGTGGGGGGGGTGACATAAATAGAAAGGGAACCTGTCTAGCTACCTAGGAATCAACCTACAGGATCACAAGATGAAGGTGGTTTGGGTATCATTGATATAAGAAAACAAAATTCAGCTTTGGTTCTAAAATATCTGGACAAATTCTACAAGCAAGGCAACATCCCACAATCTATTTTACAAGATACTTCCATCCCAAATCATGCTAAAAGTCCTAATGGTTCCATTTGGTGGAGATATCTTCTCAAATTCACATATGATTTCAAGAGCATTGCAATTTGTACCCCCTCAAAAGGCAATTCTGTAATGCTCTAGCAAGATCTTTTGGTCTGACACTCTTCTAAAGGATAAGTTCCCTAAAACCTTTGCAAGGAAACCTAACTACTCTATCAAGTTCTTCTGAGGCAAAGAGCCTATCAGTGTCTTCTTCTATCCCCTATCACCTCAAGCTGCATCTCAAATGGATAGCTTACATCTCCTGCTACAAAATCTCAATTGGGACAGTAAATCTGAAGACTCTTTGGCTTACAAATGGTGTTCATCTATTTTTTCTTCGTCCTAAAGCATATACGGCTCTGATGGGTTAGCAACAAGCATCTCCCCTTTTCAAATGTACGTGGACTCAGGTAATTTAGAGAAGCATAAATTCTTCTTTTAGCTCCTCCTGATGGATCGACTGAATACTTGAAATATCTTAATAAGAAAGAATAGGCAACTTGATGATTACACTTGTGTTCTCTGCAATAACAACATGGGGAAACCTGCTCCCATCATTTTTCACTTGCCCATTCGGTATAGCCTGTTGGAATTCGATCAACATTCATTGGAACATGTCAAGCAAGGAACAGTTTTAATAATTTCATCTTCAGAGTGCTTGTAATCACCGCCTGCTAGATCAATTGGACTACAAGAAATGTTGTTATCTTTGATGCCAAATCCTTCAACCTACATGAGTGTAAACGAAACCATGGTCTGGTTTGTATCAAGGCCAAGAAAAAAAAAACAGTTGATACTCTTATTTGGTGGTGTGAGAATTTCCCTAAATGTATTTTTTGCTTTTTTTAGCTTTGGGCATTAATTGCCTTGTAATTTCTGTACATATTTTACATTTTAGTATATAATATCAAAAAGATAGGCAGGGGTTCCCGTGCTGCTCATTAGAAAAAAGAAATAATATTATCTTGACAGTATCCAGAAAATACACATGGAAATTAAACGACCGTCAGGGTGTTAGTAGTCCATGTTTTTATGGTTTTAACCGATTGAGAAAACTTATTTTCCCTCATTGTGTTGTAATTTTCCAGTCAGTTCTCCCCGTTAAGAAAAATAAAATAAATTTCCCTGAGAGTTAACCATCAGGCATTTTCATTTACCCTATTGAGCTAGCCCTGACGGTTATTCCCTGTTGGTGTACCATCACGAAAAATGTATTCCTGGTGATTTTTCAGGTAATTTCATCTTTCTAGTTGTGGGAACCAAAACAGTCATGGCTATATGATTGTTGGCCAACTTGCATGCATGCATGCCGTCTGTATCCACATTCATCATGAAACATCAGGGTTACAATTAGCAGTCGTCTGATGGGCGACACAGGATGGGGGCAACTGCCACTAGCCCATCCCACTATCCACTAAGACCTGCTTAGCTAGAGTGTGAGGAACTCGATTACAAGATCTACTAGATCACAATAACTTGAAAGTAGAAAAACCATATACTAAGATCACGAGCTTCCCAAATGATTGGCACAATTTTCAAATTATCCCCACTTCCCAAGTCTGGATGAATTCTTGGTTGTCAGTTTCTAAGATGAACCTCTGCAATCACTGTTCTCATGCAACCGTCATCTCGTCCCTGCACGCCAGAGCTTCCATGGTTAGGGGCATCCAGGTTGTGCCAGTACCACTTTGCTCTTCCATCGTCATACATTCTGGTGGAGTCACAGAGAACAGCTAGTGATAGACTCATTTACAAAACAAAAATCATAACTTTTTACTATGAGGTCTCATCAAGATAAGTTTTATATGACAATTGTAAAGTTCAAAAATTCAATATAAGTTCTTAATTAAATTACATTTTAAATGGCTAACAATCATGAATGGAGATGGTCAAAGTCAAGAACCGCTAGTGATAGACTCATTTACAAAACAAAAATCATAACTTTTTACTATGAGGTCTCATCAAGATAAGTTTTATATGACAATTGTAAAGTTCAAAAAGATCTTAAACTTTATAGTTGAGAAATTTTTAATTGAAGACAATTTATATGTCCAAAAATTCAATATAAGTTCTTAATTAAATTACATTTTAAATGGCTAACAATCATGAATGGAGATGGTCAAAGTCAAGATTTTAGTACTCCAAAAATCTACGACATTCAAGTTATAGCATCTACAATCCAAAACCTACTATAAATCTTGATATTTAGGGTAAGACTGAAAAAACTGCTCTCTGACAACCACCTACCTCAACTCATAATCTTTTTCTGCACTTTAATTTTGCGCTTATTATGGGGATGTGTTTACAACAATATAGATGGTTGAATTTGGGCTGTTTGATGAGTTACAATTCTTTAGATGATTTTTATGATTTGTAGCTAATCCAAACAAGCCTTGAATAATGTAGTAACTTCTGAACCAACAAGCAAGAAAAGCCCAAAAAAAAAAAAAAATCGAAGCCAAGTTTACACTAAAGCACGTGCTGGGACCAGAGTTAGGCAAATGAAAAAACGCACTGCTTAGTTTCTGAAACGAAACTGAGTGGCTTCTCGAGCAGAAAACCACCTTATGCTACTTATATGGTTAGCAGTTAGCAGGTTCAGCCAAACAAACACGAGAACTCCAATACATAAGTCACTAACTGGGCCGTCGCCGACCGGACTGCGTTTTGCCGAGAACCGAGACAAACGGCTCACCGGCAACGGCCACCGTTCTCGCTAAAAAAAATCCTCTCGCAACGCGTACACTTCACCAAGAGGTCAGTGCTCGGAACGATAATACGCCGGCAAAGTCGATCGTTGCCGACGGCCAATTGTCGGGCGGCGTGCGTTCGGCACAGAAGGCGCCCACCGTGATGCCATCTACTACGTCTACTTTGCCGACGGCTTTGCCGTTTGCCCTCGGCAAAGTTTGTGCCCTTTGCCGGCGCCAGTTATGTGATATATCGATGTGTTTTTATGCGAGGATGTGAGGAAAGTGATACATATGTGTTATGTAATTGAATGGATGTGATATATATTATACATGTGTTTGTTTGACAAGGTGGAAAGTAAAAAACAAAAAAAAATGACAATTTTTTTCAAGGCTTTGCCGAGCGGAGCTGTCGGCAAAGGCTTCTTTGCCAAGGGTTTCTGCAATTATACTCGGCAAACCTGGGAGAAAATGGCTACCCGGCGATCACCTCCCCAGGGTTTGCCGAGAGGGAGATGGCGCAGGCTCTCGGCAAAGACAACATCTTTGCCGAGAGTTCACATAATGGGTCGCCGGCATAGGAAGGTTCTCGGCGAAGGATTGCAATTAAAAAACAATGGAATTTCTTTGCCGAGAACTTCCACGAGAGGTGCTTGGCGAAGAATTTCAATTTTTAGAAAAAGGCTAATTCTTTGCCGACCGCTCTACTGACAGGTGCTTTCGGCGAAGACTGTGCGTCGATTACAACGGCCATTAATGGCTACTTTTCTTCGCCGACAGCGGTTATCGATTTCGGCGAAGGCTTCGCCAAGAGCTGGCCATTAGGGTGCTCGGCATGCATAGAACCTGTGCGCGTGAAAAATTTCCTCGTCGGTTCTATGCCGAGCAATCGCTGTGCTCGGCATAGGCTTCACCGACGGCCGAGGGCCTTTGCTGTGCGCTCGAAGTGCTTTCGGCAAAAGAACCAGTCTCCTGTAGTGGGACTTTTTGTGAAATTTAGCCTTTTTAAAAAAATTCAAATCCATCCCCTGGTTTGAAAAAATTTGCACTGCATATCCCTTTTTTGGTCGCGCCACATCCGGTGGCGCGATTTTTACACATGTCGCGCCAGCGGCTTCCACGCCGGGCGGCCGGGCGTTGACCGTCTTTGGCGTGGGTGAGCATGGGGCCGCGCTGCGTCGCGCCATTGCATCTTGGCGCGACGGACCATGATTGCATGCCATGCTTATGTTTAGATCCATAAAATTTGAGAAAAAAATGTCACATCGGATACTATAGCACTTTGTTTGTTTGTTTGTGATAATTGTTGCCCTATCATAACCTAACTAGGCTCAAAAGATTCGTCTCGTCGTATACATCAAAACTATATAATTAGTTTTTTTTATTTACCTAAATTTAGTGCTCCATGCATGAGATAAAAGATTTAATGTGAGAGGTAAATAGTGAATTTTGGAGAGAATTTTAGAATCTAAACAATAGCCCCTCACGGCAATGCTGCTGCCGTAGCGCTAGTGCATGCAGCCATGCATGTCTTTTTAGGATGTGTTTAGATCCATGGAATTTGGGAAAAAATGTCACATCGGACACTATAGCACTTTTTGTTTGTTTGGGGTAATTGTTGTACTACCATAACCTAACTAGGTTCAAAAGATTTGTCTCGTCGTGTACATCAAAACTATATAATTCGTTTTTTATTTACCTAAATTTAGTGCTCCATGCATGAGATAAAAGATTTAATGTGATAGGTAAATAGTGAATTTTGGAGAGAGAATTTTGGAATCTAAACAATAGCCCCTCACGGCAATGCTGCCGCCGTTGTTGTAGCTCCAGTGCATGCAGCCATGCATGTCTTTTAATAGGATGTGTTTAGATCCATGGAATTTGGAAAAAATATCACATCGGACACTATTTTGTTTGTTTGTGATAATTGTTGTCCTACCATAACCTAACTAGGCTCAAAAAGATTCGTCTCGTCGTGTATATCAAAACTATATAATTAGTTTTTATTTACCTACATTTAGTGCTCCATGCATGAGATAAAAGATTTAATGTGATAGGTGAATAGTGAATTTTGGAGAGAGAATTTTAGAATCTCACGGGGCTATTGTTTTTCCTCGCCTTTTTCCCTGCCACTTTCGCGAGCTTCGAGGCATGCTGCCGTGGGGCTATTGTTTAGATTTCAAAATTCTCTCTCCAAAATTCATTATTTAACTATCACATTAAATCTTTTATCTCATGCATTGAGCACTAAATGTAGGTAATAAAAAAAACTAATTATATAGTTTTGATGTACACGACGAGCATCGAATCTTTTGAGCCTAGTTAGGTTATGATAGGACAAAAAATTACCACAAACAAACAAAAAAGTGCTATAGTATCCGATGTGACATTTTTTCCCAAATTTTATGGATCTAAACATAAGCATGGCATACACACTCCACGGCACGTCGCGCGCAAGATGCAATGGCGCGGACGCTGGGCGCCCCATGCTCAGCCACGCCAAAGCACCGGTCAACGCCAGACTGCCAGCGTGGGCGCGGTCGCGCCACATGCGGTGGCGCGACATGTAAAAAAAAATCGCCGCCCGTGAGGTGGCGACGAAAAAAGGGATATGCAATGCAATTTTTTCAAACCAGGGATGAATTTGAATTTTTTAAAAAAAAGGCTAAATTTCACAAAAAAGTCCCCTGCAGTGAGTGTATATACAGATCTGGAATGCCTCAACTCAACAAAGAAGGCTGGAGATATCAAGCCAGTAAACCATATAGTGTTACCACGCAACCACATGGATTATTATTTATTTTTATTTTTATAGAATAATCAATCGGTCAATGGACAAGCGGGTGATCATTGGCGGAGGCGATCTGTGGTCGTGGATTACAGCAGCACTGGACGTGATTGCCAGAGATCTGGCATGAACCTACATAACCTTTGCCGCAGGAGAAGGACCTCTTGCACAACCTATCTGAACAGGCTCCAACTGGGTGGCATAGTTGATGATCTTTCACATCCAGCAGCGGGAAGCTGCCCCTGCTTGCCGATGCGACCGCGGCGAGGAGCGCCAGAGCAACGGCCAGGAGAACCTGAGTCTTCTTGGAGCCCATGGCTAGCTATATATGAGGATTGGTAAGTGTTCTTGCTATGTCTAGATAGTTACAGACTAATTGGTTTCTCGATGCTCATTCGTTTTGAGGGTGCTTGTTTATATAGGCCAGATTCAAAAGCAAAATTATCTAGAAATTAAGGAACATGAGAAATCAATTCTTACCAATCTTGACAGAGTATATTGGAATTAGAATGTATTTATTTATGCCTGCTACTGCTAATATGTCATGTCTTCAAATAGGTGCAACATTGTTGGCTACTCTTGTTGTCCCATCTCATTATAAGGCACATTTTGAGTTAAAGAACTTGCTTTGACCAATAAATTAACTTAAGAGTTAATTACTACTACTGTCGATCGAGATTAATAGACAATCAAAACTGTTTTTAAGACGGGCATCTTGAGCCCCAGCCCAGCCGTCTATGTAAACCTATCAATAGAGAGACAAAAGGATGGCGCAGCCTGTATTAATAATAGAGACGACTTTCTAACAGAGTGAAGTATCCATGGTAACATAGATAAAGTTTTAACGGGAATGCTGATCCAATCTAATCGGTAATCATCCCAATTCATACCCCAAATTTTCTTCGTGTCCTCCAATAGTGTGCCTTCAACAAAACGTCTCACTACTGCAGAACAACACTTCATTGTTTTGTCTAAACCCCTTATCACTTCCAAAAACTGAGCCGGCAGTGGACAAGTGATAGTGATGGGGTTTTATATAGGTGCTTATTACCCCAAATTAAGCAGCCACACATGTCATATAGACACAAAAATCATCCCCTATATGCCATTGAATGCCACACAACGCATGAGTTAAAACTCCAATGGCAAACAGGCAATTTATCCTTTGTTTTCATCTCCTTTTTTTTTTTTTTTCCAATTTTAAGCATTTGAGAACTTGGGGCCATCATCATCTCCTCCATGGCAGCTGCCTCTTGCTCAACACTAAAACACATTAATTGTTAGTTCACTAGTAGTCACCCAATGCAATTACCAAAACCAAACTAGGGCTTTCATCGGCCCCTAGATGTATCAAACCAAAAGGTTTCAATTACAGGATTTAAATCTTATTGAACTCTACAATTTCGATGAAGGGTGCTTCTCCATCTAAGATAGTTTCAAATTTTTCAAAACTTTAAATCTGAAAATTTTAAAGGTTTGAAGAAAAATGTTGGAACTCTAAGTGTTTTCAAATATAAAACTTATGACCTACAAAGTTACATATTGACAAGTGAACTTTGGTATAGATCATAACAACGTTCAATGCCATTTGAAATTTAAAAAAATCTTTTGAAAATATATAGGTTATTTTTAAAATTTAACTATAAACAAAATTTAAGTACTCTACTCCAAAAAAGTTTCAAAGAAAAAATCCATGAACTACAAAGTGGATGATCATGGAGATCTACAACTTATGTATAGAATTAATCTTCAGTGAGTTCATTTGAAAAATATGTGACTTTTCTAAGACAACTACTTTTTAAAGGTAACACTTCGCCTCTATTAATTGATTTCTAGTGTCTACGACAGTCACTAGTCATTTTTAGAGGGGCATTCTAATGTGACCACCTCTGTTAATTGATTAACATAGATTTCACCTTATTATAATGTCTGTCTCTAAAAACATTAACTGAGGCACGCATTTGCATAGCGCTCTCCTAACCATTATAGAGACGACAATACAAAATATATGCCTCTATTGGAATCGCTATGTTGTAAACCTTTTTTGTAGTAGTGTTCACTTACCTTGTTTTCTTTGATGCACTATATAATAATTTTAGGCCCCGTTTGCCATGGCTCTACCGGCTTTAGGAGCTCTTTGGAGCCGTTTTTTACCAAATAGGGTAAAACATAATGGTTTCACTCAAGGAGAACCCCTTAAAATGTGCTGAGACAAAGGATACATTGCCACACCACAACCATACAAAAGTGACTACTTTGGTGTTGCTAAAATGCATGTACAACAATGGATAGTCTGTTGCTAAATTTTCGACAAATAAACCGTGTTGTTGCTACAAAAGATGGCGCTATAAGTAAATAGGAACATGATCTTTAGCGACTGACAGTTTGATGGCACAACTTATAGGGACCAACACAAACATAGGTTCACATAGCTGCGATCAATGAGGTGTCGCTACTCGGCCGTGCGGCCACCAAGGCACATTCGTTGGGGGCGTGTGCTGTCAAGGAGGGGCGTTGGCCATAGTGGTGTGCGGTCACAGAGGGGCACTGGCCATAGACGAAAACAACACAGTTCCAGGACTAGGGGATCAAGAGGGTGCTGCCGCTAGGCACACGCATGGGCCACCAGCCATCGGTCGCAAATTGTACGGATGACCCAATCCGGTTGGGGAAGAAAGAAATAGGGAGAAGAAAAAAAATAAATAAATAAATATATATATATATATATATATATATATATAAGAGAAGGACATTATTGTCTTTTCATCTCTTTTGTCAATCATAAGGAGGTTATTTTGTCAAACTGGGTACAATAAAGACTCCAGGTCCACCGGAGAGCTATTCGTGGGGCTGAAACCCAAAAAAGCGGCTCCACCGGGAGAGCTATACGTGGAGCTGAAGCCCAAAAAGCGGCTCCACCGGGAGAGCTATCCGTGTTATCATAAATTCATAATATTCTCAGCCTTATATGTCATTCTTTTAAAAAATTGATAGTTTTCATGGCCCATGGTAACATGAGAAATATTTAAATTGTCTCAGGCTTATTGGTCCAGTGAGACCATAGCCTTGAGCTAAAATGGGTTGACCCATGGCTAAGAAAATTGCTTTGAGGCCACAGGCCAGGTCAAGCCAGCCATTCCCATCCGTGATACTAGTACAATCACTGGAATCGCTGAATGCAACAAATAAAGAGAGAAACTTTTCTTGAAAAAAAAAACTTGGACCCTATTCTTGTTTTTGTACACCCAAAATCTGGTTTGTCCCGATTTTGATTCAGTTTTAACAATCCAATAAGCTAGCCAAACGGCTTCACAAAGTAATATTCTTAGTCAACAAAAATATACAGATAATCTAGATCTCAAATATTTGCAGGAGAAACCAGATCCTCCCTATACATACCCTAAAAAGCTTCTCTCTGCTATCATCGGAAGGCTTAAGAAATAAGCGGATATCCAACAATGGCATACTCTAGTTGGGCTAGAGCTAAAGCTAGTTTCCAGCTCTAGCTTTAGCCCCTAAACTAGCTCTAGCCCTTGAGGTGTTTGGATCCATGAGCTAGTTTGACAATTAGTGCACTTCCCCAATCATTTGACTCATTTAAACCAGGATTTAGTGTGGCCTCCCACGATCCATCTCCTTCAATTTCATCTCAAATCACTACCACTGTCACAGTCCCCTCCAATTTCAGCCAAGAACAGCACTATTGTGAGGCACATGGCGGAGCTCATCTTCATCATGAAGAAGCGGGGTAACTCGTCGGAGGCATACACGCGGCGTCATGCTGGGCCCAACGGGCGGCGGGCGCAGGCGCGCCGGCGGTGGAGACCGGGGCGGCCCATGCAGCGGTAGGCCGCGGCCGGGCGGTAGGTGGCCGGGCAGGCGGCAGGCGGGCGAGGTAGCGGCCGGGCGGTGGCGCTGGGGCCGCGGCGGCGGGGGCGAGGTAGCGGCGGGCGGTGGCGCTGGGCCCGGCAGCAGGTAGGCGGGGAGGCAAAGGCCGGGCGGTGGCGGGGGGGGGCGGGCGGAACCGGCGGGTCGGGGCGGTGGGGCGGGCGGCGGCAGCAGCAGAGGCCAAGCGGCGTGTGCATGCGGCGTTCCTGTGGAGGGACGCAGGGGAAGAAACATTTGGATCTCGTGTGCGTGGAAAGGAGAGAGAAAGTTGCTTTTCACTGTGGGTCCTACCAAACTAGCCCAAATATGCACACCTTGGATGGGTCAGTGATTTTGGGAGGGTTTGTTGCATTTAGCCCAATCTAGCACCTCTTGTTTGGATCCTTTTAGGGCTAGTTGAGCCAAAACTAGCACAAATTAGCTCTAGCCTAGCCCCTGGGATCCAAACAGGGCCAATGGTAAACTGAACCACCGTATCGGAGGTCGAGACCCTGACAGGAGCAAACATAATTGTATATTTAACATTTGTACTGCGGGACTCAACATGCAGAACGCAGTAAGAAATTAAACGGAACCATGAGCTAGATCAGGTATAACAAGAAACCTCTCAAATCTCAAACCAAACCGAATGACTTCTTGCCTTGTTCAAAATAAAATCACAAACTACAAATCGCACACCGGATCAGAAAAACGTAAGAAAAACACACAATGCTCCGAAGGATCCACGACTTGTAATACAGAAATGGGAGATGCCTCCACCGTGCACTCAGCAACTGTCTGACCATACGCGTCAAGCAACAAAAAGGCGACGGATCACTGAAGAAGCGGACGACGATGGGCAGTGGGGCCGGAGGCGATGGGTACTACTGGGACACAGAAGCAGTAGACGAACAGGCCCTTGATAATGCATGACCCTGAAGAATGCGTGTCGCAAATACCGCCCGTGCACAAGCTCTCCGAACAGACTCCAGCCCTTTTGCATCCATGTTTAAGTTTCAGCTCCACCTGGAAACCGCCCCTGCCAGCCGACGCAACCGCGGCGACGAGAGCCATCAGCGCAGCGCAACCGCTAGGAAGACGGCTTGGAGCCCATCGCCATGAGAATTGCCGGATTGGTATGTCTTCTTTCTTGGAATGTGTATGTAGAGACCAATGGTTTCTTGATGCTCGTTCATTTTAATTTGCGGGTGCTTGCTTAGAGCAACTCTAGCAGGAGCCATATCAGGGCCCCTATTTCTGATTTAGGTGCTTCCCCCCATTTTGTGTTGGTCCTATATTTTGCATTTTGTCCAACAGAAAACCCCTAAACCAAAGCCCCCAAAGTTTCTTATTTGACACTAACTATTAGGCCCACTTGTCATCTTCAATCTCTCAACCATCTGAGCTATCCCACTGGGGAGAGGAGAGGCCCGACGAGCCGCACAAACCCGACCTCGAGCGGCGGGCTGAGTCAGGGGAATGTGCCGCCAGCCGTGGGGCGGGCGGAGCTAGTGGCCGCAGAGACCTCAAAGAGGCCGCGGGCGTAGGAGGAGCCGCCGCCCACTTTCATCGTGCCTGAGCGTAGAGGTAGTTCGCGTGGGTCGGAGCTTTGCTGCCGTGCGGCTGGAGGAAAGGCGCCACCAGATCTCGCTATCCCGCGGCTGGAGGAGAGGGCACCGTCGGGGTTGGAGGAGACGGCGTTGCCGTGTGCGCGGGTGTGCTTTCCCCGCATGCCGCCGACCAGGGGAGGTGTGCCGCCGCCGACCAGGGAGGTCGCCATCGCCATCCTCGAGCACGCCGGGCCTCCGCCCTCCGTCCACATCCACCAAAGAGCCGACTACCTAAGGGTAGCACATCCATGGCCACGCCGTGCCGCCTCCCATGCTCGTGTTCGCTATGGAGAAGGCCGCGCCAAGACAGGCCGGTGTCGGAGAAGAACATGGGGACCCGGGCCCAAGAAAATTTGGGGGCTGGATGGTGACTCAACAAATTTGTTGGCTCAGGGTGATTTCTGTTGGGCCAACAAATTTGTGATCCCTATGCCGGGAGTTAGATTTTTTGACATTGCATCTCTATATTTAACTATTGGGGCTTGAGAAGGGCCTCGCTCGGAGTTGCTTTTATATAGGGACGGATCGAGCCACATGCAAAAAATCTTGAAAAATCAATTCCTCCCGTTATGTGTGTTCCTTTATTTGTTGTAGTCTTATTGCTCCATATATTTCCTTCCCTACGAATCTTCCCCAGCTGGAGATTATTTCTACTCCGTCGTGAGCAACTTTTTTTCCCAACAGCCAGACCTAGCCAATCAGCTCTGGCGGCTACAAAGTGAACCTGGCCTTGGCCCATACAAAGTGAACAAAGATGGCCCATTTAAGAATTGGCTTGGTCCAATGGGCCTCGGTCCACAACTAGAGCAGCTGCGCGCAAATGCACCGGCAAACGTTGCGCGCCAGAACTTGCCCTGTTTCAGTGAAAACAGAGTAGTAGGCAGCAAGCTGCTTTGCTTCGAGAAAAAAAACAGAGCAGTCGATAGGCAGGGCATCCTCGCTATTTGTATTGGCAGCAACAAATTTGCAAACACCCTTCTTCTACGGCATATAAAAAAGTTGATGTGGACCCCACAGCTCAGAGGTAGTATTATTGTATATATAGGACAGATTCCAATCGGGGCAGAGCAAAGATGTTTCGATCTTGTAACTGAGATCTAGTTAATCCCAGTGCCCAAACAAGCCCTTGAGACTAAACATGCTTCAATCTTGTCTTCGTATCACTATTGTAACGATGTAATTGCTTCCTGTGAATCCAGTAGTGAGTAGGTTCGGCTAGGTAACCTGGGTTATCGTGTCTTTTGTTCGTATGTTTTCAAACTCTTTCTCGCTTAATGAAAGACGTGCCCTGGTGTGATCTGAAAAAAAAATCTTGTCTTCGTATCTCTCACATAATTCTGAACACGCAAGATCTATCCCAGGCCTTGCAGAAAAGGGGAAACCACTTGAAGGATAATTAGCTCTTGACATGTCTCTAAACCATTTGAAGAATAATTAGTTTCACACACATCTTTGTCAAATAAGGCCAATAACAGGTCAGCTTGCCTAGCTTGCTTGCCTCATAGAGCCTTGCCATGTTAGGAGAGCCAATTTGCTTTCTTTCACAGGCAACAAAGGTAGTGAGCAAAGGATACATACACATTTACTGTTCTAACTTTTTTGATGAACAAGGCGCTACAGGCAAATATACCAAAGATTTCCAACATCTCCATATCAAGGGTTAGCGGTTGAGGATCCAGTCAAAGGAGCTTGTCTGGAGGGCTTGGGCTTTAGGAAAGTGTCCAAGGAAAAGGCCACCGTTCGGCCCTGTAAGGCAGCATCATGGCAATTGAACGGCCTCACTTGGCCCAATATGCTAATAATGGCAGAGGCGAAGCTGTGGGGAGCGCGAGCGCCCAGCGAGGCACGGCGCGGCCAAGGCGTAGGCGGGGTAGCGGCGGCGGCGTGGCTGCGCGGGTGGCAGGCCGGCCGCAGAGGCACAGAAGCAGAAGCAGCCGCGGGCGGGACGACACGCCGCCGCGGAGCAGCAGGGCGCTGGCGGCCTGGCTGCGCTACGACTCGAGGCCGCGCCGTCACTCGCGCGTCCACGGCAGGTTGGCAAGCAGCAATCCAGGTTGTGTGCTACACTGCCTGTGCTCTGAATGTTCTGTTTTCTGCTGTAACACTTAATGATTATGTGCTAGACTGATTGCTAGTGCCCTGAATTGATTCTGAACCAGTGAACCTGTAAGGCTTAGAACGCAAGGCCTTTATGCGATTTGTTCTCAACGTTTCGTTGCTGGTTGCTACTTGCTTGTATTATGCTCTGAATGACTGGATCATGGCAAATCCACATCAGTAGTTAGTAGTTAACCAGTTGTGAACCTTAGATGTGCCGGTGCAACACTGGGGCTGTCTCTTTGAGACTACTTTCTAATTTCCCCCATCTAGTATTGTTGATTACTCTTTTTTCAGTTATTGGCTCTTATATCTATTTGTTTTTTAGTTGCTGTTTCCTATTCAAGAAGCCAAGTCCCAAATATCCGATTCACATGAAGCTATGAACAATTACGCTGGACCAGGTATGATTAACATATTCTGAATTTTTATATTCAGTTATTCAGATATGAACATGTCCTTCATTTTCCCATTTCTCTACAGAGTACAATTTCTGTTGTTTGCCTTTGCAAGTCTGTTTGTGCCTTTAAAACACATCATTTTGGACTTCATTCGGGAGATGTCATATAGAGCTATTTTACGTATATGTAGATAGATATGGTTGTGATTGTTGCTAGAGTAGAAAACATGTGGAGGGTTTAGGCATAGAGATACTTGCTTTGTATTCCTGAAAGCGCAGCTTGATACCTTCGCCATAGGTTGAAATTCAGAAGAATCGCACGCACCTCCAGCACCAGTAGTTTATTTAGTTTAGACTTTAGAGACATTCCTGCTGCCCGGCACACATGTCCGGCTGTGACATATGTACTAATGCAAGAATACAGCAAGTAGAACATATACGGCTATATAACTTTTAACAGATACTCCCAGCAGTCCTGCTGTTGTTTCAAATTTCAAAATAGAGGGGAGGGGGGGATGAACTTAACAAGAGGTGTGGTTTCAACATTCAGTTATATATTCATTGGAATCTCCATCTGCAGAATTTGACCGTAATTGACATAGCATGTAAGTGAAGAGTCTGCCAAACAGACACAGAGGAAGTTATCCATTCCGACATCAAAACTTTGATTAGAACATTCCGCTGCTTTGTTTCATCAGATTGCAACCAAAACCAAGGTAAACTAAATATATATTTTTTCAAGAATAATAAGATGGTGCATGCTTTTTTTCTTTGGTGAACTGAGGTTTCCTTGCACCTAGTGTCCTGAATGTTCCCAGATCGCTTGACAAGACAAAGTTAGTACATGACCAAGACACCTAGTGAATGGTATACATATTCAAATTGGCCATAACTGCTGAGGTTCAGGAGTAGTTTGTGAGGACATGATTATCCAGTATTGAAGCAAACCAGGACAGGGCAGTGTTGCGCTGGTCATCCATGACTGTGTTAAGATAGTAATATGGTATTAGTGTTGTTGCGCAAGACCTCCAAATGGACTATTCATTAATCATCCAGGTCACTGATGAGCATTCAAGGCTGTGCGCACAAGAGCAAGGCTGAGGAGGGAGCTCACCACCCTTTGCGCTGTCACGCCCAAATTGATCACATTCGGCGTTTCCGTTTTCACTTCACAGAACATGGAGGCATTGCTATTGTTCCTCAAGCCTTGTTGCATTGTAGCTCTGGGTGCTCCCATCATCTCTTTGCTTGTTTTCTCCACAAAGAGGTGTGCACTGCCATGTTTAGACTTCCAAGACATCTGATACATTGTGGCCTCAGCATTATGGTCAAGATAGTCTACCGCCTTGGGCAGCATGAGCCTGTCAAGTTGGCGCGGATGAACATTTGCCTCTAATAACTGCTGCTTCCCTCCAATTGCTTCTATTGCTCTCAGCTTCAGTAGCAAAGTTGATGTCTTCCAAAGGGTGATGCAGCATGAAGAGAACCCCCAGCTTCAAAAGTGAGACATCCTCTTGGAAAGATGACATACTGTGACATGTCTTCTCTGACCCCTGCAATTCTCCATAGTGAGACGGTAAGATGTGACGCTGCAAAAACACTCCAATGACTTGTTCTGGGAATATGCTTGATAGCCTTGATGTATTTGTGCTGCTGCTGCTGCAAGCTGAGGGCATGTTTTGGAGATCATGTTGTTTGCAGCAGAATGGATCTGGACGGAACCATCGAGTCAGAGTGCCATGAACTTGGTTCCAGTGTTCCATGTCGCCTGGTTCATCGTAGGTAGGTGACCAGTTAAAGTCCTGCATAGGAAGCTGACAGAGTTCTCCGATGACTACCTCACTGATAGAGTTGAAGTGAGGCGTGAGCAGCTGTAAACACATGACAGTAATCCCAATAACATCTGTACTCTCAGAAATCCGCAGCATAAGTCCCAGGCTAAAAATTCTCCTTGGGTGCCTCATGATCTTCATGGATGAATGCTAGCATTGCCTCCAGCCCGCGCTCCTCAAAACTCATAGGCCGTATGCTGAAACAATTGAGCATACTTCCCTGGCGCTGTAACATATGATACTGTGCATATTTCCCTGCAAAGAGATGCCGGACTAGGGGACCAAGGAAAGTGTAAGGTCGCGGTGCTCCACTTAGCTGCACCACTCTGAGGAAATCATCAGCACCATCTGCAAGCCTCTCAAATCTTCGAACGACAGCCTTGCTTGAGGGTTCACCATCGTTTTGGTGATTGACAAAAGAGGACAATAATGATTTGGTACTTTGAGCTACACGTCTGGGAAAAGAGTACTGCTTGAGCTTATCTTTGGTCTCTTTGTCTTCAAGAGATCGCTGCTTGCATCTTCGAAGGGCGTCATCACACTCTAGAGCAACACGCTTCAGCTTCTTTCTCCAGCGCAGCAGTGCCACGTCAGTGATCTGCCACTTGTTCGACGTCTCGATGGTGGCATCAAGTTTGATGCACGCCATCTCCAGCCTCTCTATACTGCTACTGTCTCCTTCATTGGATCCATCCTTGTCCTTGTTGATGATCCCGGAAAATATTCGACCGACGACCTCCCCAACAATGGCAGAACTGGCCATCTCAGCCATTGGAATCTGTCTTGGTGTCTGTTTGTAAATCGATCTTCCCCTGAAGAAAACAAATTGAGCAGTATTAGAGTGGCACTAAAGCCGCAGGTATGTAAGATTCTGGATACAAATCTATTATCACACTAGCATACTAGATCTGATGCATCCGAACCTTGTCTTGTATTACTTATGGACCTAGCGATTGACGACGTACAACAGGATCTGCTTTCCAGTTGAGCTGCAGTTGATTAAGTATAGCTGTGGTCAAACAATGAAATGAATACAAATCTGGCAAAACAACTGCAAGTTGTACGTTAGCAAATTGTACTTAAATCAAATACGTCAAACTGTACTTAAACAAATATAGTGCTGCACAATCATGCACTGTATTCTAATAATATGATGTAAGAACCAATAGGAAACAAACAAGGAGATGACCAATTCCTAGTAAACTTCCATCCATTCTGCAACTTGACTCTAAGTCTAACTAAACAAGTGTGACTTTGTAAGGACTGAAAAGCAGTTAGACCATATGGCCGTCAAGCTAATCAATGACATGTTATGGCGACCAAGGACAGCAAAAGAAACTAGTAAAATAAGAGGACTTTAGTTGGAGCACTTTGGTGCTTGGTAGGACAATACATCATTACATTCATGGCATTGTATTTTTTTTTTTTTTTTTGCCTCGAACATCACTCACGACGTTGTAACCTGTAACTGGTGACACTAGAAAAAGGAGAAAGAGACCTGCAAACTGTGTGTGAGAATTTGCTACCAGTTGACCTGCAGCAGCACATGTATACAGGCACAGCCATGATCCTTTCCAATTGAGAGTAGAACTCACTGACGAGTATCTAAAATCCAGGTTATCTAAACTCACCACTGAAACACTATAATCACGGTCCTTACAATCAGTTACAGCTAGAAGGTCGGGGGATACACCCAGCAGGTGCACTCGCGTGCCCCTGCTAGACACCAAACAAAGCATCCCGGGTACACTCTGCGTTTAGTGATAGACTCAGCAAACTAGTCCTGCATCGCCCTGTATCTGTCTGTGCATTGCTTGATTGAATGAAGCCAGAAGTTAGCCTGCCATGAGGCGGACTCGTCGAAGTGAATGGCCATCCCTTCTATTATTGTTGATAAGTTAACCTGTTCGGAACCTTAGACGTGCCTGTGCAACACTGGGGCTGTCCCTTTGAGACAAGTTCCTACTCTTTTCCCTTCTATTATTGTTGATTAGCACAGAACCGAAACCAAGGTACACTATCTATATATTTTTTTCAAGAACAATAAGCGGAGCAGCAGGGTGCTGACTGCCTGGCTGCGCTACGACTCGAGGCCGCGCCGTCACTCCACGTGCGACGGCGTCCCACGGCGGTGGGCAAGGAGCAATCCAGGTTGTGTGCTACACTGCCAGTGCTCTGAATGTTCTGATTTCTGAACCTGTAACACTTAATGTTAATGGTTGTGTGCTAGACTGCTAGTGCCCTGAATTGATTCTGAACCAGTGAACCTGTAAGGCTTAGACAGAGAGACCTTGATGCAAACTTGCAATTTCTTCTTAAAGTTTGATTTTTGGTTGCTAGTTGCTTGCATTATGCTCTGAATGACTGAACCTGACAAATGTACATCAGTACTCAGTAGTTACTAGTTAGCCTGTTGGGGACCTTAGATGTGTCTGTGCAACACTGGGGCTGTCCCTTCTATTGTCATTGATTACTAGTTGTTTAGATACTGTTTTTTCAGTTTATTAGCTCTTATCTATTTGTTTTTTTGGTGGCTGTTGTCTATTCAAGAAGCCAAGTCCCAAGTATCCAATTCACATGAAGTCAAGAACAATTATGCTGGACCAGGTATGTTTGACATATTCTTCTTAAAGTTTGATTGTTGGTTGCTAGTTGCTTGCATTATGCTCTGAATGACTGAACCTGACAAATGTACATCAGTACTCAGTAGTTAACCTGTTGGGAACCATAGATGTGCCTGTGCAACACTGGGGCTGTCCCTTCTATTGTCGTTGATTACTAGTTGTTTAGATACTGTTTTTTTTCAGTTTATTAGCTCTTATCTATTTGTTTTGTAGTGGCTGTTGTCTATTCAAGAAGCCAAGTCCCAAGTATCCAATTCACATGAAGTCAAGAACAATTACGCTGGACCAGGTATGTTTGACATATTCTGAATTTTTATATTCAGTTATTCACATATGAACATGTCCTTCATTTTCCGTTTCTCTCCAAAGTACAAACTTCTTTTTGTTTGCCTTTGCAAGTCTATTTGTGCCTTTAGAACACATCATTTTGGCCTTCTTTTGTGCCAGTAACTCCAGCTCTTGCTCCTGCTAGGGAAAAAAAACTTAATCGTGTTTAATTTGTGCTAAATCTACCGTGTAGCCCTAGTGCCTTAATCGTGGGACCATGCCATACAGAGCTATTTTATGCATATACAGATATGGATATGCTTGTTGCTTCAGTAAAAACATATGGACGGTTTAGGCAGAGAGATCCTTGCTTTTGTATTGCTGAAATCATAGGCAGAGAGATCCTTTTTTTGTATTGCTGAAATCACACCTTGATGCCTTCGCCACAGGTTGAAATTCAGATGAATCATCACACGCACCTCTGGCACCAGTAGTTTTTTTTTAGTTTAGATTTCAAAGCCATCTCTTCTGCAGGGCACACATGTCAGGCCGTTACATATGTACTAGCACAAGAATACAACAGATAGAACATATACGGCTATATAACTTTTGATACTCCCAGCAGTCCTGATGCTGTTTCAAATTTCAAATTAGAAGAGGAAAAAAAAAATGAGCTGAACTGTAACTGTTGATAATGCTCCAGTGCCCATGTTCTTTCCCAGAGGTGTGGTTTCAGCTTTCAATTATATTCGTTGGAATTTCCATCTGCAGAATTCGACCATAATTGACATAGCATGTAAGTGAAGAGTCTGCAGAACAGACGCAGAGGATGTTATCCATTCCGACATCAAGACTTCAATTAGAACATTCCGCTACTTGGTAGTATCATGGAATTCTTCAGATTTTAATCAAAAACCAAGCTACACGATGTATATTTTTGAAAGAACAAACGAGATGGTACATGTTTTGTTTTGGTTGAACTGAGGTTTGCTTCCACCTAGTGTCCCAAATGGTCCCAGATCACATGACAAGACAAGGTTAGGACATAACCAAGGCACCTAGTGAATGGTAACATATTCAAATTGGCTATAACTGCTGAGGTTCAGGAGTAGTTGTGAGGGCGTTGATTATCCAATATTGAAGCAAAGCAGGACAGGGCCAGTGTTGTGCAATTCATCCATGAAACTGTTGAGTGCTAATGTGGTATCATTGTTGGTGAGCAAGACATAAAATGGACTATTCATTAGTCATCCAGGTCACTGACGAGCATTCAAGTTCCGCACACGAGCAAGGTTGATATGGGAGCACACCACCCTGTGTGCTGTCACTCCCAAATTGATCACGTTCGTCGTTTCCCGTCCCTCTTCGCATACCATGATGACGTCGCCAATGTTCCTCAAGCCTTGTTGCCTTGTAGGTGCTCCCGTCATGTCTTTGCTTGTTTTTTCCGCAAACAGGTGTGCACTGCCATGTTTAGACTTGCAAGACATCTGATACATCGTCGCCTCAGCATTATGGTGAAGATAGTTTACCGCCTTTGGCAGCATGAGCCTGTCAAGTTGGTGCGGATGAACATTTGCAGCTAATAACTGCTGCTTCCCTCTAAATGCTTCTATTGCAGAGCTCTCAGCTTCAGTAGCAAAGTTGATGTCATCCAAAGGGTGATGCAGCATGAAGAGAACCCCCAGCTTCAAAAGTGAGACATCCTCTTGGAAAGATGACGTACTGTGACATGCCATCTTTGAACCCTGCAATTCTCCATACTCAGACGGTAAGATGTAACGCTGCAAAAACACTACAATGACTTGTTCTGGGAATATGCTTGACAGCCTCGATGTATTTGTGCTGCTGCTGCTGCAGCTACAACCTGCCGTCATGTTTTGGAGCTCATGCTGTTTGCAGCAGAATGGATCTGGACGAAACCATCGAGTCAAAGTGTCATGAACTCGGTTCAAGTGTTCCATGTCACCTGGTTCATCGTAGGTAGGTGACCAGTTAAAGTCTTGCGTAGGAAGCTGAGTGAGCTCTCTGATGACTACCTCGCTGATAGAGTTGAAGTGAGGCGTGAGCAGCTGTAAAACTTGACAATGATCCCAATAACATCTGTACTCTCAGAAATCCGCAGCATAAGCCCTAGGCGAAAATTCTCCTTGGGTGCCTCATGATCTTCATGGATGAATGCTACCATTGCCTCCAGCCCGCGCTCCTCAAAACTCATAGGCCGTATGCTGAAACAATTGAGCATACTTCCCTGGCGATGTAACATATGATACTCTGTATATTTGCCTGCACAGAGATGACGGACAAGGGGAGCAAGGAAAGTGTAAGGTCGCGGTGCTCCACTTAGCTGCACCAGTCTGAGGAAATCATCAGCACCATCTGCTAGCCTCTCAAATCTTCGAACGACACCCTGGCATGATGGTTCACCATCGTTATGGTGATTAACAAAAGAGGATAATAATGATTTGGTACTGTGAGCTACACGTCTGGGAAAAGAGGACTGCCTGAGATTATCTTTCGTCTCTTTGTCTTCAAGAGATCGCTGCTTGCATCTTCGGAGGGTGTGATCGCACTCTAGAGCAACACGCTTCAGCTTCTTTCTCCAGCGCAGCAGCGCCACGTCAGTGATCTGCCACTTGTTCGATGTCTCGATGGTGGCATCAAGTTTGATGCACGCCATCTCCAGCCTCTCTATACTGCTACTGTCTCCATCTGATCCATCCTTTTCCTTGTCGATGATACCGGAAAATATTCGACCGACCACCTCCCCAACAATGGCAGAACTGGCCATCTCAGCCATTGCAATCCTTCTTGCTTTCTATTTATAATGCCTTTATAAATCAACCTTCCCCTACTCAAGAAAACAAAAAGGAGTAGTATTAGAGTGGCACTGAAGCTACAGGTATGTAAGATTGTAGATACAAATCTATTATCACACTAGCATACCAAATCTGATGCATCCGAACCTTGTCTTGTATTGCGTATGGACCTAGCTAGTGATTGACGAGGTACAATAGGATGTGCTTTCCAGTTGAGCTACAGTTGGTTAAGTATAGCTGTGATCAAACAACGAAACTTAAAATCATTTTTGTAATCAATATAAGAGTATTAATATGAATACATAATCTGGCAAAACAATTGCCAGTTTAATGCTAAAATATTGTGCTTAAAATAAGTACGTCAAACTGTATTTAAAGAAATATTGTGCTGCACAATCATGTACTGTATTCTATGATGTAAGAACCAATAGGAAACAAACAAGAAGATGACCAATTCCTAGTAGACTTCCCTCCATTCTGCAACTTGACTCTAACTAAATAAGTGTGACTTTGTAAGGACTGAAAAGCAGTTAGACCTTATGGCCGTCAAGCTAATCAATGACATATTATGGCGGCTAAAGGCTGCTAAGCACAGCAAAAGAAACTAGTAAAACAAGAGGACTTTAGTTGGAGCACTTTGGTGCTTGGTAGGCCAACACATCATCACATTCATGGCATTGTATTTTTTTATCTCGAACATCTCATGACCTTGTAACTTGTAAATGCTGACACTAGAAAAAGGTGAAAGAGATCTGCAAGCTGTGTGTGAGAATCTGCTACCAGTTGACCTGCGGCAGCAGTACAGGGACAGCGATGATCCTTTCCAATCGAGAATAGAACTCACTGACGAGTATTTAAAATCTGGATTATCTAAACTCACCACTAAAAATTCAGTCAAAGAAAAAACTCACCCTAAAACGCCATGATCACAGTCCTTCAAATCAGTTACAATTAGAAGCTCGGGGGATACACCCGGCTGGTGCACTCGCGTGCCCACGCTAGACACCAAACAAAGCATCCCGTGTACACTCTAGCTTGAAATTATACGATGGACCACCCTAGCTTGAAATCCTAGCTCCGCCACTGCATAACCTCCATACCTGAAGCTCACATATCAATTCAACTTACAGGTCATCAAATCTTTAGCTTTGGAACAAATTGCAAACCTGTGCTGCAGAGTGCAGATCCAGTGTTGCTGAAAAATTAAACACTGTCAGCCTTGGCGAAATGGGAAGAGATGCACTACCATCTGTATTTCTGTAAGTGTTAAGTCAACGACCAACAAGCGGACGTAGGGCTGCACCTGCATGTTTAAACATAGCCATTAGTCTGTCGTAGGGCTTGCGAGCCAAAACTTGCCTGCTTTAGGCAAAACAGAGTAGCAGGCAGGAGGAAGTTGCTCTGCTTTGAGAAAACAGAGTAGTACCACCGACAGGGCAAGAACATTGCTGTTTGCATTGGCCATGTTATTCAGATTGGCAAAAAATCTAATTCTCTCCTCCTTTTTCCATAACTAAACCCCATCGCCTTAGTAAAATAGACAAATAGTAGGAGGAAGGTCTGTCATCAGACACAGAAGATTACAGTCGAAGCAGCTCATGGCAAAACATGTATCCACTGGAGGACAAAATTCTAGAACTGTTGTCATCTATAGATACGCTATTGGTGTGCATAGTTTCTTTTTTTAAAAAGCTCCTAAGTATGGTTTTAATGGTCTTTTCATGGATTGCACCGAAGACATGGTTTGCGTGTTACCGCATCGTGACCAAATTACAGATGGACCAATACAAACAGAATCACATGTTATGTTATCTGTTACCAGCATTATTGGATTACGTTACAAACTACGGGAACCAAACAGCATGTAAGGAATAGCATATTTCTTTATTTACCCATCACTTATAACCGGAAAGTCACCGTGATAGCTGCTAATTCATCATACCACTTTTTCTTGCGGTAAGATTCACTGAGCTCCAAGCATAGCCGTTTTCATGCATGTGTAAAAAAAAATATCCATGTTGCTGCTGATTCAAAAGCTACAGATTGCTTTATGGATTCATCAGTTTATTCTTTTCTTGGCGTTTGAACTGCTTCTTCAGTTCTTTCCTTTTGAAAGTACTATTCCATATTGAGGGCTTCGATTCTGGGCTCAATTACAATGCTTGGATGAGCACGAAGACATCCATATTGGTGGAGTTTCTCTTATTGTCTTATAAATTAGGAGTGGTTTTCTGGCTTTTATTTTTTTATGAGTTTGTAATAATTGGTCTCGTTCTTCCAGCTAGAGGGAACGATGAAGTCGAAACTTTTGTTTTCATTATCTAAAATGGTTGCTTGTATCGATATGTTGGCATGAAAGGGATATGTTTGATATATTGACTTGAAGATGATGGGGCTTGGTTTCCTTGTGAACTAATTGGTGCAAGTACATTGTTATTGGAAGTTTGGACAGCTTGTGATTCTTTTTTATTTCATAGACACAAGGTGTTTAATGATATGCTTGTGAGGAGTTACTTTGCTCATTTTGATTAGTCCACTGCTCCTCTAGTATCACAACTTGTTTGAATATATATGCTATCTTTTTTTTCGGTTTGCCCAATCCGTATGATCCCGCTATGAAATGATGATTTAATTATCGCAAACAGTGCATAACATTGTTTTTGCCGCATATGTAACCAAAAGATGTGGTATATTGCAAAGGTTGCAACATTGTTTTGTTCTGGTGAGCTTTTGGTTTAGACGGCTGACCCATTCAAACACTATGTATTTGTGTGCTTTTGTTTGCTTTCTCCGCGAAGGTAAACAAAAATGCCGGTTTGATTTGTTGCTTTCTAATATGATTGGTGCTTTCATTTCAACCAGATCATTATTAATCACGGGGCCCCGGCCGGTAAAGGCCATATATATGTATTGAGTTATATTGCCGGTGTATCCAGCTTCCCTCGGACAGTACTATACTATATACACATTTTTTGCATTGGGTCCTACGTCTACTTTCTATGCGCAGCCTCAGTCTGCACCGCGTGTGGTTGTTTTGTTCCACTATCCCGGTAACATACTCTACCAAAATTCATCAGCTTAATTTTTGTTTAACATTAGTATGTATTAGTTTGGAGTTCCGCATTGTTCAGATAAAGAGCTAGTAAAAAGTTTTGATTTAATTTTTGAAATGGGATCTGGCAGGTGGCATCTACATTTGTAACTCGGAGCTCTCGAGCAAACACTTGGAAGAACCTGCACACCATATATGGTGGACGCTGTTGTTGGAGTTCTGATTGGCAAGCTCGGTGCTGCCTTAAGGAATGAAGCAGTAGCCTATGGTGTATCTCAGCTTTCCAGTGAAGCTTCCAACCTCAAGGGTCTTGTTGGTGAGATCTGCAAAGCCAAGGAGGAGTTGGAGAGCATCAAGGCCTACTTGCATGATTCAGATAAGTTGAAAGAGACCAGCGAGACCACTAGCATCTTTATCAAGAAAATTCGGGATCTAGCTTTCCGTATTGAGGATGTTGTGGACGAGTTCACTTACAAGCTTGAGGATAATAAGCATGAAGCACTTTCATATATGGTGACGAAGAGAATCAGGCGTGTGAACATTTGGACTCGTCTATGTGTCGAGCTCCGTAGCATCAACAATGAGCTTGAAGACGCTATGAAAAAGGAGGGACCGCTATGCTGTGCCAAGGACGGAGAGAAACATTGGAAGCTGCTATGATTGTCATGATACCAGATCTACCAATCAAACTATGTGTTTTGCAAGGGAAGAGGATCTGGTGGGTATTCAGGATAATGTAGACAAGATGACACAGTGGCTACTTGGTGATTTGGAAGGAAAGAAAAATAAAATCGTCACAGTTTGGGGAATGGGTGGAGCAGGAAAAACTACTTTGGTTCATCATGTCTACAAGGCTGTAAGAGAGGAATTTGATACTGCTGCATGGGTAACTGTATCAAAGAGTTACAAAGTTGCTGAGGTGCTAGCAAACATTGCCAGAGAGTTGGCCATCTCAGCTGATGCCAGAAACATGGAGCTGATAAGGCTAGTTGAACTCATCCATAACTCTCTTAAAGGCAAAAGGTGCATCATTGTTTTAGATGATATTTGGGAAGCACATTTATGGATTAATATCATGGATGTATTTCCTACAAATTGCACGAGCCGGTTTGTTCTCACATCAAGAAAATATGAAGTTGCATCATTGGCAACTAGTAACTGTACAATTAAGTTGGAACCACTAGAGGAAAACCTCTCTTGGAAGCTATTTTGCAATGTAGCTTTCCGGGATAATATTGAAAGAAGGTGTCCATCAGAACTACAGGAATTGCCTGCTAAGTTCTTACAAAAGTGCGAAGGGTTGCCTCTTGCTATCGCATGCATAGGCCGCTTGCTATCTTGCAAACCTTCGACATACAAAGCGTGGGGAAAATATATACAAGGAGTTACAGTTGCAGTCGACAAAAAAATGTGATTCCAGGCGTTGATATGATTCTAAAAGTAAGCTTGGAAGATCTTCCATGCGAACTGAAGAATTGCTTCTTACATTGTGCTATATTTCCAGAGGATTATCAAATTAAGAGGAGGAGGTTAATTAGACACTGGATTACTGCAGGGTTCATTAAGGAAAAAGAGAGGAATACACTGGAACAAGTGGCAGAGGGGTACTTAAATGAACTTGTCAACCGGAGCCTACTACAAGTTGTGGAGACAAATGAGTTTGGACGAGTGAAACATTGCCGAATGCATGATGTCGTCCGCTCTGTTGCCCTAGACCAGGCAGAAAAAGAATGTTTTGCTAAAGTTTATGAGGGCTCCAAGACATTTTCTGTAGGCACTACAACACGCCGACTATCGATACAAAGCACCGATATTGCAATGCTGGGTCAATCTGGTGCAGCTCATATCAGAGCAATATATGCTTTCACAAGTTATGTTGATATTGATCTGTTGAGACCTATCCTTGCATCTTCAAATTTTCTGTCAACACTGGATTTGCAAGGTACTCAAATAAATATGCTGCCTAACGAGGTCTTCCGCTTGTTTAATTTACGATTTTTGGGTCTTAGACATACAAGAATTGAGGTTCTACCTGAGGCTGTAGGAAGATTGAAAAACTTAGAAGTACTAGATGCTTTTGGTACTGCTCTGCTTTCATTACCACAAGACATAACAAAACTACAAAAACTGAGGTTCCTGTATGCAAGCACATGGCTCACAGAAGGAAATCTCACACGTTTTGGCGGAGTTAAGGTGCCAAGAGGCATAATGAAGTTGACTGGACTTCATGCTCTGCAAAGTGTTAAAGCAAGCTTAGAGACTATATCTGAGGTTGCATCTTTAACCGAGCTAAGAACATTTACAATTGCCGATGTAACCAGTGAGCACTCTCCAAACTTGTGCAATGCTATCACAAACATGAGGCATCTTATCAGCCTCTCAATGGTTGCATCAAGTGAAACTGAAGTGTTACAACTGGAAGAACTAGATTTACCCAAAACTCTTTCAAAACTTGAATTGATTGGGCAGCTGCAAAACAAAAGGATGCCACAGATCATCTCTTCCTGGTCGCACCTTCACAACCTCACTCGATTATCTCTGTTATTCTCCAAACTTGATGAAGACGCATTTTCTAGCCTCATGGTGTTACATGGTTTATGCTTTCTTGAGCTTGGTAATGCGTATGATGGGAAGAAATTGTGCTTCTCTGCATTTTCATTTCCTGCACTTAAAAAACTCGGAATATGGGGAGCTCCACAGCTCAGCCAAGTTGAAATCGAGGAAGGTGGACTGAGAAACCTTGTTAAGCTATGGTTTCTACAGTGCCCAGAATTGAAGAGCCTCCCTAATGGCATTGAGTGCCTTACATCCCTTGAGGATTTATATCTGTATGACACTGCGCAGGAGCTTATAGAGAAGCTGAGGCAGGAAGTACACGAATGCAGTGAATTATATATGAAGATTAGCCACATTCGAAGGGTTAGTGTTAAATTAACTAAGGAAAACATGTGGGAAAGAATTCGCTGGCAGGCTGCTTCTATTCCCAGAGGTAGGACATATTTCTACAGATCAAACGTTTTTAGTATTTTCCACACGTTTTCAATCGCTTCTTGCACATTTCTTTTTCTTGTCATAGCAGAGTATATGAGGAACATAGGGCATTCACATTCTTCATTGGTAGAGCTAAAACTAATGGACATTTTAGAGGTTTGGTACCAAACCATAGAGGAAGGTTTATCAATCCTTCAATATGCTAACAACAAACAGTGCCATCCTTTTTAGGGAAAATGATTTAGAAGAGGCAAAGAATTTGAAACTGCTACTATGTACCTTTCAAAAGTTATCTAGCCTCAAGATTAATTTTCATAAGAGTGGCCCTTTTTGCTTTGGTGCAACCAAGGGTTACTTGAAATAGGGACTATGTGTGGAGCTTTTTGGTTGTGATGAAGAAGGGATCTTTCCTTTTAGATATTTACGTATCCCTATACATTACTGTGAGATTTTGAATAAGGATTGGATGCCCATTGAGGAACAATTTCAGTAAAATTAACTTAGCAGTTGGAAAGACAATTATACTCAGTTGGAGGGAAGCTTTCGTTTCAGTTTTATCATGGCCCCAATGTTTATGATGTCTTCGTTACCAATGCCTTAGGGCATCCCTAATGTTTATGATGTCTTCGTTACCAATGCCTTAGGGCATCCCTAATCTCCAATATTACTTCATCCTTAAAAAAAAGATTAATCTTTCTTTAGTACCTGAAAAAATAAGTTATTTTAATCAAGGATAATTTGGCAAAAAAGAGTCAGGGTTTGACAAAATGTGAGACTGTCAACATCTTTTTTTTTTTACTATCACTTGGCGTCCATTTAGAATGTTGTTTTCTACCGGCTCCAATATTCAACCACCCTCCAGTACCTCGTCTAAGCTAAGAACTTAGATTTTAATTGATACCGTAGCTTTGTTTTGGGCAGTTCGGTTAGTAGAAACGATGTATTAAAAAGAACCGTACCCTACTTCATCCTTGCAGGTCATCTTCGCAGGGATATATTGGATCAAACAACAGTCGCAGCTGTCTAAAGAGAAAACAAGATCTATATAAAGGGATGGATGTAAAATGTTAGAAGTGATGGTGATGGAGCTCTTCAAAGGTTTGGATGGAGAAGCAAGGAACCGAATTAAGACTTGAGTCTTTATGTCTTGTGTGTGTTAATTTTTGTATTGACAAGTACACATAGTAAAAGTTGTCGAACCTTACGGTTTTGAATTTGCTAAGCAGGAATCAATGTGATACGATTTGTATATCTTTCCCATCTGTCCTTGAGTTCAGTTTGCTAAGCGAAGTAGAGTTTTCTTGTCCTTTTGCCTAGTACTCTTGAATTATCCTTTTGCCTAGCTCAGTTGGTTAGGTTTTTTGCGCGCGGGGGTGGGTGTGCTGTTTGCCTAGGAGCTTTTCTCCCCATTTCCATGCACTGTGCACACAAAAATACTACGGGCGTCGGGATACAAGCCTGGGCAGCCGGGCTCACAACCGGAGTGCCCAACCAAAGGAGCTAACGCTCGTTCCCTTGCGGGGGCACCTGCCCATTTAACTAGGTTCAAGTCCTAGACTTGGCATAGGTGCTCACTTTTTATGGATCTATTCTAGGATTTAAGGACGTTGTGCTTTAAGTGGTAGGTGACATTCCGCCAACAACGAGACACCTATGGTGTTCGGTCAATCTTGAGATTTGTTAGTGTAGTCTTACGGAGCTACTTCTAAGGATAGAGATTTTAGTGCCCATGTCCATAGGGGGTGAAACACTACTTTCGTGGTTAAGAAGAATCTAATACAATACAAACAAACACACATGGTCATGCCATTCTACTCATTCCGTTCCTAATTATAATTAGTTCGTTTTATTTAAAAATTTATGCAACATATCACTTCTTTTGTTCTGGTATGCTTTATTAACAAAAGGCCCTTAAGAGTGACTTAAATTTAACTATGTTTGCATAAATTTTTAAATAATACAAGTGGTCATACTTGGGTTGAAAAAGTCAAATGAATTATAATTTAGAACGGAGGAAGTATTTAGGTATATTGCCCTTGCAAGGTCATCCCGAAATGTGTCCATGTTCCGATCACTAGATTGTGAAGTCGATGTATCACCTACATTTTCTGAAGGAATATGTCTTCTGCGCTGCAAAAAGAATGGGTACATAATCAGAAATCTAGCCGCATTTACTAAAATCTTTGTCTTCCACATTATTTTCACAAATGAAGTTATGTAGACAGATGGTTGCAGCAACAATCATCTTTTGCTTCTCGATCGGATAACTGGGCACTTTGAGTAGAAACTCTCTGTTTCATTTTCCACACACGAATGAGGTGGAATGCGTGCAAACAGTTAACGAGCTCTTGCTCACCACTTGGAGCAGGTCACCTTCCTCCACTCCGGCACATAGTACG
Organism: Hyparrhenia diplandra; assembly: GCA_015847255.1. NCBI lineage: Eukaryota > Viridiplantae > Streptophyta > Magnoliopsida > Poales > Poaceae > Hyparrhenia > Hyparrhenia diplandra. The sequence goes on from JADLZK010008663.1 coordinate 46,453, forward strand.
TTTGACCGTGATGTACACCTGAGCTCAACTGATAAGACTTCAAGTTGCCGGTCTGTATAGAGCTTAATGAGAATGTCAAGTTCTTCCAGATCAAGCATGCAGTCAGACAGTCAGCTTTTAGTTTCCCAAAAAAACGAAACTTGATTAGGTTTGGTGAATCTGAGTTGGGCTGTGATCGGGCCCATCGACGCTACCTACCAGGCCTCCGAACAGAACGCTGTGAGGCCCATGTAAGAATTGCCTCTATTCGCACGTGGCGGGCTGGGCTGAGACAGGTACACTAGCAGACTGCCATTTTGGTGCCTAAACTAGTTCTGTTCTAACTTGTGAATGAAGCAAGATAGGCACGAGTGGCCCGTAAAACTGTTGGAAGCAACACCATCATCATATTTTGTGTGATGCGTATACGCTATACATTCATTACCTAGAACAAGCTGCTATTCAAACAAGATAAAATCTGAGATAAAATAAAACGTCTGTATCTAGTAAATGTTATGCTCAAAAGTGCCAAGAGTAACAAAACATGCATGAAGCTCAGTGGGCCTGAATTGCTGTGAGATGGAAACGTTTGCATGGGCTCAGCCCGTGAGTGAGTAGGAACTTTGATTCTCTCAAGCATATACAATGAGTTGCAGTTGCAGCATGTGCAGTGCGCAGGGCACCGAGAATGAAGGCCGGAATCCAGTTGGCTTGGCTATTGCTTATTGGCATGAAACACTGTTTTTTTTTTTTTCTTTCGTCTTAACGAAACACGGGCTGTACCTGTTCTCGAAAAAATATTGGCATGATCTATCATCCAACAGAGTAAAATCGAATTTACAGCGTTCCATGCCTGTTATTTGCAATTTGTGTATCGACAGCTCACGATCAGACTAGGGTCATTAAATTAGCATCGTCGGTATATATATTGCCAATCCAAGTCTCTTGCTTTGGTCACGAAAAGGTTGAAAAGAGAATTAATATATATCTATACCTACTAATAAAGCACGAAAATTTCTGCTACTCTTTTTCACCATCGTTTTCTTTCACATCTCTTCAATATCTATACCGGACTCTAGGAAAGCCCATGAAAATACCGAAATAAGTGGGTCAAAGTATTTGATCCCTGTAAGCCAAGACATGATCAAATAGGATTCAATTAGAGTCCGTTCGCAAGCAACTCTAGACGGTGGTGATTTGACAATACGTCACGTGACATCCTTAATAAGATTTTTATCAGGTCCGATTATGTATGAAAATAAATGCGGTCAAATCAGTGCACAATTTTTATTTTGTTATCTATAGGTCCAATTGTGTATGAAAAATAAATGCGGTCAAATCAGCGCATTATTTTCATTTTGTTATCTACTAGCAGAATTGTCCGTGCGTTGCAACGGGATGAATGTCTTGTATGGTCACAGATAATTTATTTCTTAGAGATTTAACAACCATCCTCATTACTTTGGTTATAGTTGGACACATGCTAAATCGAGCAATAGCAGTCCACACAACATTGACAACACCAAGCCACGCTAACGCATGCAGCATGCGTTCCAGATGTAGAGCCGCACTCCTTCCTCTTTCAGTCATGCTTGAAGCATCCGTGCATCCTTGAATACTCGTCCATGATTGGCTAAAGGATGATGATGATTGAAGCCTTGGAGGAAAGAAGCACAACACTCCCGTCTGCCTTGCGTTTTTTTTTTCTGAATTGGATTTTTTTGAGATAGGAACTACAATTGTTCCTTGGCAAAATCTAGACCTGGGAAATTCTACTTTATTGGTAATCTCGATGAAAACTTACTGCCGTCATCCTCGTCGTCTTGCAGCGTTCTTGCCGCCGGCCGACCTGGCGAGGCAGCACGGCAGGCCTCCTCAACGACAGTTGTGTGGCGCGCCGGGCCTCCTTGGCTACAACGTAGTGATGCGAATGGCCTCCTCGGCGACGGTGGCAGCAACGCATGGCGCCCATCCACAAGGCAGCAAGTTGGCCGACGGTAGAGCTCAACCTTCCGAGCTGCCCGAGCGAGCGCCCTTGCTTGCATGTTTCAGTTGTCGGGTTGGGACTTTTTTTTTACAAGGGACTGGCAAAAGCTTTTGCCGTGATTTCTATTAGACGATAAAAGAAAAAGGCAAGCTTTGTCGGGTTGGGACTGGACAGTCGCATCTTCGATTCGTTTTCTTCTCCCTTTCTTCTTCTTTGTATTATTCAATCGGAGGTTGCACTATGGAAAGATGGACTCGTATCTCTATTTTAATGTAATATAATTCAATCGAGGACTCATATTCAATCGGAGGCTGGACTCATCTCTCCTGATCGGACCACGGAACCAAGGTTGGACGAAATTTTTGGATGGACGACGGAAATTTTCTCTCTTTATTAGTAGGTATAGATTTGGAAATACCAGCTATCTATATCTATATCAACCAAATATTTTCTTATTGACATGATGGAAAGTAATTTCTTGCACACTCTAATAATATCTTTTTTTTTTTTGCACCAAAAACTCATGCAATTAGATATTTAATTGACACATGTATAGAACTAAAATGAAAGTTATGACATATTGAAATCTAAATATTTTTTTTTCCTTTGCAACAAGAGAAAAATCTATAGAGATACTATACTAAAATTTGATAAAAATACAAGAATAATAAGATATTGTCGTATTGTTGTCAACATTAATGTGAGATTATGGATGTCATGGCTATCATAAAATAAATAAACTATTTACTAAGTTGAGATTGTTCTGGCTTCATCGAAATGCATGGATTTAAATACATATGTATATATGTAGATATATATAACTTTAAAATTTATTCAAAATACATTTGTTATCGACGTTACACCGTTGCAATGCACGGACATATTTGCTAGTAAATTTAAAAAAAAACGGAGATCATTGCAGACGTGGCGAAACCAAAGTGAGCGTGTACGAGATTGTATATATAGGTGACCACCGGTCGGTGGTCAAGCAAAATTGTTGTTGTCCAAGTCCAAACACCAGAAGTTGCTCCTACTTGTTGGGGGTGTGGATAATTTTGATAACCCCCTTTGTGAGTTCCAGGCCCAATTGTGTTAGATCAGGGGTCTGAAATGCGAGATTGGTCTCATTTGTAAGCCCTTAGGGGCGCTTCTATAAATTTTGATATTTATGGAGGCAATAAAAGAACAGCCACTGCCACCTTCCCTGTAAAGGGGAAGAGGGGAAGGGACAGAGGGAGGACGCTGTCCTGTCAGCTCCACACCTCCGCCATTTCGTCACTCCGATTTCGGTTGCCACTTTCGGTTATTACACTTTCGGTTGACACCTTCGGATATGATTTCGTCGGCTACTTCGGTGGTGACTTCGCCACTCACTTTCAGTTGTGACTTCAACAACCACTTTCGGTTGTGATTTCGGCTGTGACTCCGTCAGTCACTTTCGGTTGTGACTTTGGCAGTTACCTTCGGTTGTAATTTCGTCCTGGGCAGCCGAAATTACTCTTTGTCAGTTACCTTCGGTGGGGTGGCACGATTTGGGGGCCACTCCAACACTACTCTTTGTTAGACCGTCTAAACTGGCAGATTTAGGAGCAAGTTATTAGTTATCACCGTGGTCCTGCACATTAGTATTTCCTATGTTAATAACAAAAGATGTGTCGTTCGTGGCTCACCTTTTGTAGCCTTTATCTTTTCTCGTCTTAATACAAAAAAGATGTGCAAACATCTTGTGAGGAAAAAAAATAAACCGCTGAAATTAGAATCTCATACTACCCTTCTTCCAAAGAAAATTTCCAATTCACATAGGCATGGCAACTGACATGAATTGGCCCCATTTTCTGAGCAGCCTGCAGACCGGACCATCATGTGCTTATCCGAATTCAGATGCAGAGGCAAGGAGCAGAGAGGCAATCCCCTGCCCAGCAACTAGTGGAGTGATTCTGGGTCTCGGATCTCACGCCCAACTACCAACCGCTCCTGGTCCACTGCATCTGCAGTTTTCTCGATCCACTCGCTCGCTGCGAGTCCATGTGCCCCGGCAGAAGGCCGGCTACGCTTTCAGAGTACTTCTTGTTGTTGCATCACTTATAACCAAAGCCCCCGTAATAGCTGACCAGTTTTGCTACTTCATCATACCACTTTTCTTGCGTTAAGATTCACTGAGCTCGAAGCAAAGCAATTTTCATGCATGTGTACAAAAAAAATATCCATGTTGCTGCTGAGCTACAAAAAATTGCTGTACCGATCGATTCATCAGTTTAATGCATGTTTTCTTGGCGTTTCAACTGCTTCTTCAGTTCTTTCCCTTTTGATTTATTTTATCCAATTCAGGAGTTTCTTTGTCTTCTTTAGGTTGAATTACAGTCGTTGGATTTATGATTTTTTTTCCTCTGAGTAAATACTTCGGTCAGAGCTTGATAGTAATGTTCGAGAAATCATATCAGGAAACATTCTATAGTATAGAGATTCTCCATTTGTGAAAGTTTTGTTATTATGAAACCCTTTATACAAACTTTATCACTTTATCTGAATGATGAGGCATTCAATTTCACTTGGAAAGGAAAGTTGACATGAATACTACATTAACTTGAAGAATGGCATGGCATGCTACTGTTATTTCCCATGCGGCTGAAATAAAAGGAAAAAAATCAATGGGCCAGTGGGCCTGAATTGCGGTGAGATGGAAACGTTTGCCTGGGCTAAGCCCGTGAGTGAGTAGGGACTTTTAACGGGCTGATTCGATTCTCTCAAGCACATACAAGTTGCGGCATGTGCAGGGCACCCGGAATGAATCCAGTCCATCCTGTCTCAGTTACAGAATGGTGTATGTTCGTTCAAGTTGGGACACAGTTTGGCTTGGCTATTGCTTATTGGCATGAAACACGTTTTTTTTTCCTTTCATCTTAATGGCTGTACCACTTCTCGAAAAAGTACTGGCATGATCTATCATCCAACAGAGTAAAATCGAATTTATAGTGTTCCATGCCTGTTATATGTAATTATGTGTTTGGACAGCCCCACCATCGAACTAGTGTCATTAAATCAATTAGCACCGTCAGTATGCCAACCCAAGTCTCTTGCATTCGTCACAGCGCGGCGTGAACGAAAACCGCGCAACATGGATACGGCCGGATGTGGAAATCGCAGCAAAAACAACGTCCGGGTCCACCAATTTGTGTTTTGACAAGTCAAATTTACCAAATTCTTGGGAGATGGCCTATTTTTTTTCCTCCTGATTTTATTTTGGGACTTGGCAAACGACGAGATATGGTAAACAATTTTGGCAAAAGTTATTAGTTATCACTGCGCTCCTCCGGCACCTTCCTATGTTAACCAAAAGGAAAAAATGATAACCGCTGGAATTGGAATCTCATACTACCCTTCTTCCATGGAAAATGTCCCATTCATATGGGCATGGCAACTGACATGAATTGGCCTCATTATGCTTATCCTGAATTCAGATGCAGCTGCAGGTAGTATACAGCAAGGAGCAGAGAAGCAGAGCCCCAGAGCCGCCGTCTTGGAGTTGGAGTCCTGGAACATGGAGGGTAGTGGAGTGGTTCTGGGCCTCGGATCTCGCGCCCAACTGCCAACCGCTCATCGTCCACTGCATCTGCAGTTTTCTCGATCCACTCGCTCTGCTTGCTTCGAGTCCATGTGCCCCGGCAGAAGGGCACGCGGCTACGCGTTCAGTGTTTGCGCAGATCAATCCTTGTAACGCCAGCTAAGATAAATCATGTAATTGTCGACTGTAAATTGCAACCCAAACTGATGTCTGAACATATGACGATTAAACCAAAGTATGTCGTGGCGTACAACTAGTTAGTAGTACTAGTACGTACTTCTTGTTGTTGCATGTACGCATCTGTTTTGTTCTACTTACATCCATAACTGTTGAGAGGTTGCTTAATTAAATACTACTATCTTACTCGCGACATTCAGGGATGATATGGATATATTATCGTGTCGATCAGCTGGGCGCCTGATTGCTTGTATGCCTGGTTGCGTCTATGATCGCACACGCATCTCCTGGTTGCCGTCAGTTGTGCACCCATAATAAATTGAGATTTTAGAAACGTACGCACGCAAGGTTTAGGCCAGTCCCTGCACAGCTGCAGCATGTCCTGTGCCGGCTTGCTTTATCTCTCTACGCAAAATAATATAACAAGGGAGGTTATAATTAAAGGACAGAAGCGTAGCACGATGATCGATCCTGCAACTTTTTTTTTAAAAAAAAGAATTAGCTAACTACTCATAAGTTCTTGTACAACCGTAGATGAAGGAAACAGAAAAGAACACCCAGCTAGCAACCATTGTCTTGCCGTATCGATGATGGTTGACATTAAATCCTGCAAGTTTTTATAAAACTACTAAGAAGTAGGTGTGTTAGGATCCAGAATGGAATCACTAACGATATCGGAAATCAACCAGAGGTAATTGGGAATTTAGGGTTAGAAGAGCAGGAAATTTGGGGGAAAAGAATGAGCACGAGACAGGTACAGGATGGTAACCGTTCTTAGCGAGGGAAAAATGAGGTTCAATCAATACATGAATCTTCAGTTAGCCAACAGGCTGGCTTATACGTGACTCACACAGCCGACTACGGCCCAACACACACAAGGCCCAGAGCCAAAAACATCTACTGGAAGCCCAATACGAAATGAACGAAGAAGACTTCCTATTGTCGTAAACTTGACAGCATCAGCCACCTCTTGCCTTGCCCTGGTTGCCGGTCAGGTTCCTGACAATCGCCCCCCCTTGAATTCCAGCTTGACCCAAGCTGGGCTTGCCGGAAAAGATCTGAGAGCATCTGATACCTCAAGCCAAGTGGGCATAGACGATGGTAAGGTGTCCCACTGAACCAATACTTGATCAATATTTGAGGCCCCCTTCTGAATTGAGCGCTGTTGCAGGACACAAACAGGTTGCAGTCTTTGACTTGAGCCATCAGCAACCGGAATATCATCTAGATTAGTCTCCACCGACACTGATGGTGGTACATGAAGCTTCAACTGCGACACATGAATGACAGAATGGATGCGGGCAGTAGCAGGTAACTCCAACTTGTATGCCACAGTGCCCACCTTGGCCAGCACCTTGAATGGCCCATAGTATTTGAAGATGAGCTTACTGTTACCTCGAGGAGCAACAGACGATTGAATGTAAGGCTGAAGCTTCAGATATACAAAGTCACCTACTTGAAACTCCCTCTCTGTCCTATTCTTATCAGCTTGATGCTTCATGCGCTGCTGAGCTCGATGCAATTGATGACTTAGAACATCATTCAACAGATTTCTTTCCAATAACCATTGTTCCAAATCAGGACAGTGCAACTGAGCAGGTGTAGGAATGCCAAAAGTTCTAGGAGAGTATCCATACAATGCTTGAAACGGTGTCATACCCAATGCAGAATGGTAACAAGTGTTGTACTGAATTCAGCCATGGGCAACCATTTACTCCATTGTGCGGGACAAGAATTCACACCGCACCTTAAGAAGGTCTCCAAACACCGATTTAGTCGCTCGGTCATTCCATCGGTTTCGTGGTGATGTGAAGAACTCATCAACAAGTTAATGTCACTCAACTTGAACAATCGATCCCAAACCGCACTTGTGAAAATTGGATCTCTATCGACACAATACTTTCGGGCATACCATGTAACTTGTAAATATTATCCATAAAAAAGTCCGAGCCACTTGTAAAGCATTGTATGGATGACTCAAGGGAATGAAATGACCATATTTAGTGAATTTATCAATTACCACTAAGACAGTGTCAAATGACTGAGATTTTGGGAGACCCACAATGAAATCCATACAAAGCACCTTCCAAGCCTGATCAGGCACAGGCAAAGGCTGCAACAAACCTGGTAGTTTAGTATGATCAACTTTAGCCTGCTGACAAATTGAGCACTCCTTGATAAATTTCTTGATCATAGCTTTCATATCTGACCAAGTGAAAAGCTGTTTTATCCTGTGATAAGTAGGCAAATACCCAGAATGTCCTCCTACTCCACTGCTATGAACAGCTTGCAAAATATGATGCTGAGCCAAGTCATTCTCTCCCAACCAAATTTTACCATTCAGCCTGATAATGCCATCTATAACTGAGAAGCCAGAAGAGTGATACTGATCAGGAGTCAACTTATGAAGTAACTCAGTAGCTGTTGGACTATCAGCATAGCCATTCTTAACTCTATCCAGCCAATCAGCTTTCATAGTCGAAATAGCACTGATAGTGTCAATTTCTTGAACTCTGGATAAGGCATCAGCTGCCAAATTAGTACAGCCTTTCTTATAAACCACCTTGTATTGCATATCCATCAACTTGAGAATAGCTTTCATCTGAAGTTTATTAGTTACTCGTTGATCAGCCAGAAATGACAGACTTCGATGGTCAGTTCTGATAATGAATTCTTGACCCTGCAAATAAGATTTCCATTTCTCAACTGCAAGTAAAATAGCCATGCACTCTTTTTCATAAGTTGATCTGGCTTGGTTCTTAGGACCAACTGCCTTGCTCAGATAAGCAATTGGATGCTCAGATTGCATAAGAACAGCTCCAAATCCTATGTCACTAGCATCAGTTTCAATGACAAAAGGTTTGGTGTAATCAGGTAGAGCCAAAACAGGGGCAGAAATCAAAGCTTCCTTCAATATCTGAAAGGCATTCTTAGTTTGTGATGTCCAAACAAAAGGGAACCCTTTCTTAAGCAAGTTGGTCAGTGGCCTGCTTATAATCCCATAGTTCTTGACAAATCTTCTGTAGTACCCTGTCAGACCTAAGAAACCTCTCAATTGTTTCAGGTTCTTTGGTTGAGGCCAGCTTTTTACTCAGCTTCTGTTGAAACCCCCTGAGCAGAAATCACATGACCCAAATACTCCACTTCAGACTGAGCAAAGGAACACTTGGATAGCTTGACAAAGAACTAATGATGCCTCAATATATCAAAGACTTGTTGCAATAACTGTAGATGCTCTTCCAGGGTAGCAGAATATATAAGTATGTCATCCATGAATATCAAAATGCCTTTCCTCAATAGGTTGGAAAAAATATGATTCATGACCCCTTGAAAGGTGGCAAGTGCATTTGTGAGTCCAAAGGGCATCACAAGGAACTCAAATAACCCATCATGAGTCTTAAAGGCTGTTTTGTATGTATCAGCTGAGTCCACTCTTATTTGATGATAGCTAGCTCTGAAATCCAGCTTAGTAAACCAGGCTGCTCCATTCAACTCATCCAACAACTCCTCTACTACAGGCATGGGATGCTTGTTCTTCATAGTCTGTGTGTTGAGCTGCCTATAGTCCTCACAAAACCTCCATGTTGAGTCTTTCTTAACTAACAGGACAGGAGAGGCATAAGGACTTGAGCTTGGCTTAATAATACCACTGTCCAACATGTCCTTGACCTGTTTTTCTATTTCACTTTTCTGCTGGGGTGAGTATCTATATGGCCTAATATTGACTGGTGTAGCCCCTGGTATTAGCTGAATCTTGTGATCAAAAGATCTCCTTGGAGGCAAGGCTGTTGGAGTTTGAAAGACATCCTCATATACTCAGATAACAGCTTGGTCACCTCCTCAGGAACCTTGGTCTCCTGCAAGGCAGCTACTAATGCTTCAGTGGTGTCTGAAGATATTGTATGAATTTCAACCATCTCTTCCAACAACACCAAGTGAGTGATAGCATTCCTTCTCAACAACCCCTTGAGTTTGGAAGATGATATCGGTTTACAACCCTCCTGTTCATGGCCTACACCTTGCAAAGCAATTCTGACACCCCGATATGTAAACTTCATCAACTTCTTTCCCCAAAGCACCCACGTTGGGCTCACGTCTCCAACCATTCCCCGGCCCAAGATCATATCAAAACACTTCAAAGGAAGCACCCCAACATTGGACAAAAATGTATGCCCTTGGCAAAACCATTTCAGATTATCCACACCCTGAGTGCACTCCATCAAATTCCCATTAGCAGAAGTAAATTGTGTCACCGGCCTGTCCACCAACCGATTAGGAAATTGGGTGCCAAGTCCGAATCGATAAAAGAGCCCACACTCCCTTAATCGACCAATATCAATATCTCCTTCTTACCAATCTTAGCAACCAATCTCATAGTCTTTCTCTTAACATGAGATTGTGAAGATGCTTGACTAAGAGCCATTACAGTTTCTTCCTAAGCTTCAACATCTACTTCAGTTTCTCCAGTGTCAAGGTTGCAATCTTCTAGAGCATCAACCAACTCCTCGATGACATGCAATGGAACCTGAGCTGGGCATTTGTGATCCTTGCCCCACTTACTGCCACATTTGAAGCATAAATTGTTCTGGCGCCTGAAAGCTCTCAAGGCTGCCAGTTTGTCCTCAGATTCAGGTCCTGCTTGCACTGGTTTGCCTTCAAGCTGATCAACAGTCTTGGTTTTGTCATAAAGGAATTTGGTCTTGAACCCCTCTTTGTACTGTGGTTTGCTCTTAACCTTGGCCAGTTCCACCTCCTGAATATAAGCCAAAGCAGAAGCTATATCCACATCAACAGGCCTATGTAATACCAATGCAGAACGAATCTCCTCTTTCAATCCAGCCACAAATCTTGTCACAAAGTATGTCTCATCATAGTTTGGGTTATACAGCAACAAACTGTGAGCCCCTGTCTCAAACTCTCTAACATACTCATCAACTGCACCCTTCTGAACAATTGCTTCAAACTGTTTGAGAACAATGGGGTACTGATCCTTGTCAAATCGCTGCATCACCAAAGAGCAAAGCTCATCCCAATCAACAATACGACCACCCCTCTCCTTAGTATGCAACCAAGTCTTGGCTGTGCCCGTGAAATTGAGAGCAGCAAACCGCGTCCTCAAAGCAGGATTGACCGCGTAGACCTTGAAATAAGTCAGACAATCATCGCGCCATAAGCGGGGAGCAGTACCATCGAACTCGGGAAAATCAAGTTTGGGAAACGGAGGCGGTCGAGCAAGGGCCCAGGGGATCAGAGTACGAATCGCAGCACATACCCTTTGTCGAAGCCTCGCGGGCCGAGTTCCACCGAACTCGCCGCAGTTGCTGGCCATGCCCAAGGTCGCTACGCCAAGGCGTCGCTTGTCGGGAGTCCGACGGCCGCAGTGCGGTGTTGAGGTCGAAACGCCGATGTGACGCCCGGTCCGGCCATGGTGGGAGCGACGGGCTGCGCCCCACCATCCGCGGCAGGGAGCTCCTACCGCCTTGATGACCCACCGAGCCGCCACCAACGCCGACGCCGACGCGAGGTAGTCCCCCCAACACACCGGGTCCTGGACATGGTCCTCGCCATCGATGGGTCGGCGAGTCGACTGCCTCGTAAGGTAGTCGACCCGCGACGAGTCTCCTTGGCTGTCGCCTCCGCTGAAGCTCCGCCTTCTCGCAAGAAATCCTCGCGCAGTATCAGCTGCCGGGTCTATTTAGCGCCGATAGTATGAACCTCGCCGAGCGCCCGCTTTCACCATCCGCCTCCAATCCCGCCACCGCGCCGTCGTTTGTGAACTCGCCGAAGTGCTTGAGGAGCTTGTCGAACTTGGTGGAGAGATCCTCGAGCGCCGCCGGCATCTCCGCCGCGCCGTCGCCGCTTCTTCCCGGGCGCCAAAGACGATCACTCCGACGGATGCGGATGGAATTCGCAGCCAATTGCAGCACCAGAACTCTCCGATTGGGACGATGGATGGATTTATTGCGACCAAAATCGAGCAGCGAAGAACTGCGAAATCGGTCGACTGATGACCAGAGCCTTGTATCCTCAACCGAATCGAAGCGATTTGTCCGTGAACCGAAGGAGCTGGATACAAATTGTTAGGATCCAGAATGGAATCACTAACGATATCGGAAATCAACCAGAGGTAATTGGGAATTTAGGGTTAGAAGAGCAGGAAATTTGGGGGAAAAGAATGAGCACGAGACAGGTACAGGATGGTAACCGTTCTTAGCGAGGGAAAAATGAGGTTCAATCAATACATGAATCTTCAGTTAGCCAACAGGCTGGCTTATATGTGACTCACACAGCCGACTACGGCCTTACACACACAAGGCCCAGAGCCAAAAACATCTACTGGAAGCCCAATACGAAATGAACGAAGAAGACTTCCTATTGTCGTAAACTTGACAGCATCAGCCACCTCTTGCCTTGCCCTGGTTGCCGGTCAGGTTCCTGACAAGGTGATTTCTTTAGTGTGATGATGGCAAATTAAAGGGGTCAATTAGCTCCACTATTGTTCCAATAAATTAATCCAAGAGAGAACACAAGCGTATATATCTGGCTGTATGTAAATATCTGAAAACCAGAAGCAGTTATAAGCAGCATGGTAAACGTACGCTACACCGAAATCAACAGCTCCAACTCCAGCGGTGCTTCTTCCAACCACCACAACAGATCCACGATGTTAAACAAATGCAATCTGGCTGGTACTGTACACACGGACTCCAAATGCATGCTATCCAAGTTGATCAGTAATGTTCACACACAGGATGTGTTTCTTCGTCAGTATGTACTTTGCTCGCTAGGCAACAGAGGAGACGATATAGGAGGATAATATATATACTTTGACGGTACGATGTATAATTTTGATCCTATAGTCAATTCGGAGTCAGGATGGATATATTGTTAGATGGTAAAAATTGTTTGGGTATATCTATATGGTCCCAACTAGATCTCCAGCATTATATTATATATTATCTTTATACTGCCTAAAAAGGATGAAAGAGAGACTTTTTTTTCGTGCGGTAAAAAAAACCTTTCACCATCGCCTCGCTCGTGCGACGACGACATCGTCGTACGCCTCCCTCCTCCCCCCGTGCGATCTGTCTCCCCCGTAAGGAAACTACTGGTACAAAAATAGGAAACAATTTGTGAGCACGGTAAAAAAAAAGGAAACAATCATCTCGCCGTGCGATCGGGGCTCCCTCCGTAAAAACTCGCCGCCATGTGGGACCGCACGAGCCAAGAAGGAAACAACGCCGCGCCTTCGCGGTGTTCGCGGCGCTCGCCTGCCCCCGGTCTCGCCGCGCAGTAATAGCCTTCACGGTGATCGCGGCGCTGGCCCCGCCCCGGTCTCGCGTTGTCATCTGGATGAAGGTCTCCACTCTTCGTTCCTCCTCGCACTGCCGGATCACCGCGATAACTTGGCTTTCCTCCCAGTGCCACGTCCCCTTTCATCGCCCACGATGCATCCTCCTCACACACGCCGCCATTTGCGTCATCGTCCTCGCCCATCCCCGATCTACTGCCGATGGATCTCCGAGAAGACCACTCCACCGCCTTGTTGGGTTTATGCCCAATAGTCAAAAGCCCATGTGGCCCATGAAGCAAGTCCATTAGTATTACTATAAATGCTAATGATCCGGCCACCGGCTGATTAACCTAATCACACGACACCCACGCACGCCGCCAGCTCTTGGCGTGGCTGTTGCCGAGAGGAAAGGCAGCGCCGTTCCGACGCGCTGCCAGTTGCAGTCCGTGCGTCGCCTAGCGCTAGCACGCTACGTCGACGGCGTTCTTCCTCCGTACGTGTGGATCTTCGTAGAGGTGCTGCTGCATTGCGCACTAGGGTACGACTACTTCCTCGACGTCGACTACTTCGACTACGCGCGTTCCGTCAAGTATTCGCCGCGCCGCGCCGGAAGGTATAATCTATGACTATCAACATGCAAGCGATCCTGTTTAAATTACGCCGGTTTTAATTGTGCTAGCGTGTAACGATCCGCGTAACCCTACAGTGGTATCTAGAGCCGTGCATGCGTTGTTTTTGATCTAGATTATTTTATCACAATTGGCTGTAGAGTAGATCGTTTTAACATATAGCATTATGTGTGTATCGGATTGCTTTATTCCGTTTTTGCTTCCTCATTATGTGACTGGCTAAACGGCCGTCTGTACGACGGCGCGCGAGTGTCGCGCGGCTGACCACGAGGTTGCGAATTCGTGTAGCGAAGCGGTTCATACACAACATGTATGGCTATACTGGCTAGAACGCCATGTCTGTTAATTTGTTAGCAGCATGCGAAAAATCTATTCTATCCGTCATCGGCTGACGGGGCTAATTGTGGTGTTTATTAAAAAAAATACCAATAACGTCGTTCGTAGAAACGTCTAACTCGTTTTTGCAGAGAATGATGTGATGGTATGGCCTCAAAATCATGTGATGATCTGTGTGTAATATTTTGGTGCGGCCTGCGTGTCGCCATTTGTTACAGCTGGGTTGAGGCTGTTGTTTTTGGCCTACGTGCCGTCATGTGGTTTGCTCATATGATGTAATTCATAATTTAATCTGCTATTAGCATGCAATAGGCATTTTAAATTATGTAATCCATCGACATGAGGCAAGTTGACTCGGCGTGCACAATCGCCGGAAGTAGGCGTTGGCAGCTGTACCGTTCTCGGGCGGCGGTCTGGACATCCTAATTTTTCGTTGGACGAAGAAAGGCCATACTATCACAATAATATGATTATATGTGAAATTCATCTTTATACTTTATCTCGTGATGAGTATGAAAATCCCTCATAAAATTAAGTATTTTTTATGCCCTTCCAATAGCTGCACCTTTTGGATCTTGTTAGTAGGTGATGGGTCTGCCAAAGCAGGACATCATTTTCTACCTTGATCTATTGGGTGGTGTCGGACAACACAGCATAGTGTTGGTTTACTTGACGAAACTATCAAGTCGGACTTGGGTTTTGAGGGCATAGCGTTGGAAGCCGAGATATATGATATCATCCAATGAACGAGTCGTATTGGATGCGATTGGCAAGCGTTGCCTACCCAGTTCACTATGATGCTAGCGGTGATGCCAAAGCTCACTAGTTTCATAGGGGACGTGGGGTCTCGCCCCACTATGCAATGTCGAGGGACGTTCGCAAAACATAGTGGGATTCTTTTTATTAAAAATGTTTTAATGAAAGTAGTGCTAACCGTTGCATATCCTGTTGTTGTTGTAGAAAATGTCGAGCAATTCGAAGTTTCAATTTGCGATCAATCCTTGAGAAAGAAAAGCTAAACGGAACAAATTTTGTTGATTGGAACCGAAACCCGAGAATTGTTCTCGGGCAGGAAAAGAAAGAGTACGTTCTTGACACGCCTTGCCCGGATGAGCCTCAAAATGTCGCAAGACAACACCGGTGTGTATCGCGGCTTATGTGAAGCACAAAGATGATCTTTGTGGATGTGCAAAGTGCCCGATGCTTGCTTGCATGAACTCGAGCTGCGTATAATATGAGAGCACCAACCCGCACGATATGATCGTGGGGCTGCGTGGCATGTTCGAAAAACCAAGCAAGGGTTGACAGGTTTAACACCTCAAAGTCCTTATTTGGTAGTAAGCTTGCCGAAGGCGCCCGGTCAGCCCTCATGTAATCAAGATGATTGGTTACATAGAGAGCTTGCAGAGACCGGGTTTTCCCCTCGATGACGATCTCGCCACCGATGTGACATCGCAGTCTCTGCCGCCTAGCTTTTGAGCCATTTATTATGAACTATCACATGAATGGCTTGAAGAAGACGCCGACCGAAAGTTGCATGGGATGCTAAAGACGGCAGAGGTGAGCCTTAGGAAGGCTCCTAGTCATGTGATGATAGTCCGTAAGGGTAAGAAGTTTAAAGCGGCCCAGCCATATTAAGAACCCGCTGAAAGTGAGACTTTTAAGCAGGCAACTAAGGCCAAAGAAAAGACTAAAAAGGCTGGCCCCTCCTCCGATGATGTTTGTTTCCACTACGGTGTGAAAGGACATTGGTCAAGGAATTGCAAGAAGTACTTGGAAGAGAAGAAAAAGAACGGAGGTGCGACCTCCACTCAAGGTATTAATGTTATTGAAATTAATCTTGCAACACGTTCTAATGATGCATGGGTATTTGATACTTCGGTGCTATGATTCACACTTGCAAATCGCTGCGTGGACTGAAAATAATTAGGCGTTTTTGCAAAAATATGACGTGGATTTGCGTGTCGGGGAATGGAGCAAAGGTTCTTTGCATTGGTCGCGTCGGCACTTATTCATTGTCGCTACCTTCCGGATTGGTGCTAGAACTTAATAATTGTTATTTTGTTCCCGCATTGAATAAGAACATTATCTACGCCTCATGTTTAGAGGATGATGGTTTTGAATTTGTAATAAAAGAACAAATGTTGTTCTATTTTTATGAATGGCTTGTACTATGGGAGATGTCCTGTTGTGAACGGGCTTTATGTTCTTAATCTTGAGGAAGCTGAAATAAATAATGTTAATACTAAGAGAGTTCGCAAAGATGATTATAATCCTACTTACTTGTGGCATTGTCGCTAGGCCATATAGGCAAGAAACGCATAGAGAGGCTCCATAAGGATGGTCTTTCGATTCTTTTGATTATGAATCAATTGATACATGTGAGTCATGCTTAATTGAAAGATGACTAAAGCTCCCTTTGTTGGACAAAGTGAGAGAGCGAGCGAAGTGTTACGCTTAGTACATACGGATGTATGTGGCCCAATGAACTCAACCGCAAGAGGTGGATTTCAGTACTTTATAACCTTTACCGATGACTTGAGTAGATATGGCTATATCTATTTAATGAGGAACAAGGCAGAATCATTTGAAAAGTTCAAAGAGTTTCAAAATGAAGTGCAAAATCATACCGACAAGACAATTAAATTCCTACGATCAGATCGTGGTGGAGAATATTTGAGCCATGAATTTAATGATCATCTAAAGAGTTGTGGAATTGTTCAGAATCGACTCTACCGAACACCACAATGGAATGGTGTGTCGAAGCGAAGAAACCGAACCTTGTTGGACATGGTAAGGTCAATGATGAGTCAGACTAATCTTCCATTGTACTTTTGGGGTTATACGCTAGAGACAGCTGCGTTTACACTAAACCGAGTACCATCTAAATCTGTGGAGAAGACACCATATGAGATATGGACTGGGAAACGTCCTAGTTTGTCATTCTTGAAGATTTGGGGTTGCGATGCCTATGTTAAGCGTTTAACGCCAACAAAGCTAGAACCCAGATCTAATAAGTGTATCTTTGTGGGATATCCTAGGGAAACCAAAGGATATTATTTCTATAACCGTCAAGAGAACAAAGTGTTTGTTGCTCGAAATGCGGTCTTTCTTGAGAAAGAGTTTCTCTCAAAGGTAGTTAGTGGGAGCACAGTGCGACTCGAAGAGGTTCGAGAAACACAAGAAAATGTTTCAGCTTCCACTGAGGAGGAGGTACAACTAGATGAGCCGGCGATGGTCGCTGACCAATATGTTGAACCAACCACGAAGATCAATACGGGCACGTCGCGCACCACAGTAAAAGTACACATTACTGACTACAGGGCAGCGTGACATCTTGTTGTTGGACAACGAAGAGCCTAACACTTACACAGAGGCGGTAATGGGACCGGAGTCTGTGAGATGGCTTGAAGCCATGAGATCCGAAATGGAATCCATGAGAGATAATCAGGTTTGGAACCTGGTAGATCCACCCGATGGCGCGAGGGCCATTGAGTGTAAATGGATTTTCAAGAAAAAGATAGACGCTGATGGAAATGTTCACATCTATAAAGCAAGATTGGTAGCAAAAGGTTTTCGTCAAATTCAAGGTGTTGATTATGATGAAACATTTTCGCCTGTCGCTATGCTAAAGTCTATCCGGATCCTTCTAGCAATTGCCGCGTATTATGACTACGAAATTTGGCAAATGGACGTCAAAACAGCTTTCCTTAATGGAAACCTAAGTGAGGATGTGTACATGACACAACCTGAAGGTTTTGTCGACCAACAAAATGCTAGAAAGGTTTGTAGGCTTATGAAGTCTATATATGGGCTAAAACAAGCATCCCGGAGCTGGAATCTTCGTTTTGACGAGGAAGTTAAATCGCTTGGCTTCGTGCAAAATGAAGAAGAACCATGTGTTTACAAGAAAGTTAGTGGGAGCGCACTCGTGTTTCTGGTCTTGTATGTGGATGACATACTACTGATCGGAAATAACATTCCATTGATGGAGGACGTTAAGGCATCACTGAGAAAGAGTTTCTCTATGAAGGACCTTGGTGAAGCATCCTATATTTTGGGTATAAAGATCTATAGAGATAGGTCTAAGCGCTTAATTGATTAAGCCAAAGCATGTACATTGACAAGGTGTTGAATAAGTTCAACTTGAATGAGTCCAAGAAGGGGTTCATACCTATGTCACATGGTGTAACCTTGAGCGATACTTTCGCGCCCGACGCCCGATGAGCAAGAAAGGATGAGTAGAGTACCTTACGCTTCGGCTGTTGGCTCTATTATGTATGCCATGATATGCACACGCCCAGATGTATCATATGCTCTAAGTGTTACGAGCAGGTACCAATCAAACCCAGGTGAGGCACATTGGGTAGCAGTTAAAAATATCCTTAAGTACTTACGAAGAACTAAGGATAAGTTCCTAGTCTATGGAGGTACGGAAGAGCTCGTTGTAAATGGTTACACCGATGCAAGCTTCCAAACCGACAGGGACGATAGCCAATCACCGATCGGGATATGTCATTTGCCTCAATGGTGGGGGCGTTGAGTTGGAAAAAGTTCCAAGCAAGAGACGGTCGCAGATTCAAGAATGAAGCCGAGTATATTGCGGTTTCGTAAGCCGCAAAGGAAGTTGTATGGATCGAAAAATTTGTTTCGAAGTTGGGTGTGGTTCCTAGCTGCTCTAGTCCGATAGACCTCTATTGTGACAACAATGGTGCTATTGCACAAGCAAAGGAGCCAAGGTCGCACCAAAAATCCAAGCACATACTGCGGCGCTATCACCTTATACGAGAGATCGTCAAACGAGGGGATGTGAAGATATGCAAGGTGCACGCTGATCTGAACATGGCAGATCCGTTGACCAAGCCATTGCCACAAGCAAAGAGAGAGACACACACAAGAGCAATGGGCATGAGATGCTGGCATGATTAACTCTTGTGTGAGTGTGGGAGGCTTATGATGATGTATTCCTTAATGGTTATCATATGATGATGACATCATGTCGACATTTAAATTTGCATGTATCAGTGAAATGTTCCATGACGTTTTTCATTATTTGTGATTAACGAATGTGAGATTCGTTAGTGAAACTCCATGATTTAAAATTGAAGACGTACTAAATGAGATCCTCAACTTTTATCCGTCATGTGGGACTGTGACGTAGAGATAAGTTGATACATGTGTTGGGTGGATGATCATGTTTCACAGGTCATAGCGATATTGGATATTGCACCAACAATGTAGATATGTGTTTGGAACACAGTGTCGGATCGACCCACCCTGAGACACCGCGAATATGTGCTATCGGTTTGTCTCGTAAATGACACACATACTAACGTCCTCTGACCTGAGATCGACGTAGAGTCCCGGATTGTGTAAGTCACACTTTGGGGCTTCCTAACACTACTCCGTAATTGGGTAGTCATAAAGGAAGCTTTTTGGGTATGATCTGAAGCAAGTCGCAGGGGTGCGCCGAGTCAAGATGGAATTTGCCCTCCCTGTATCAAGGAGAGACTCCTCTGGGCCCTCTCGATGTGTAGGAACTGAAAGTGCATGGCCATGCCTGGACTAATGGTTAGTCGATAAGATAAGTTCTATACAGAGCGAGAAATGGTCGAGAATCAAGGGTAGCACTTCACTCGCCTTGTACTTGGCTAGGTGTCGTGTGGCAAAGGACATAGTAATGGAGAGTGTTAAAAGGTTATGCAGGATATGATCTTCGTGGACTTTCGGGAATTAGCATGCCTTGCTAGAGGCCAATACTAATTATTGATCAGAAATGGTTTCTGGGTCATGGCCGTTGGTTGCATGAACCTACGGGGTCACACACTTAAGGACTAAGAACTCAAAGGACAAATGGATCAATTGGATTGAGTCCAGGATATTGCAACAAATTGCCAAAATGTTTGGTTGACTCTTGTGCAAGTGGGAGATTGTTGGGTTTATGCCCAATAGTCAAAAGCCCATGTGGCCCATGAAGCAAGTCCATTAGTATTACTATAAATGCTAATGATCCGGCCACCGGCTGATTAACCTAATCACACTACACCCACGCACGCCGCCAGCTCTTGGTGTGGCTGTTGCCGAGAGGAAAGGCAGCGCCGTTCCGACGCGCTGCCAATTGCAGTCCGTGCGTCGCCTAGCGCTAGCACGCTACGTCGACGGCGTTCTTCCTCCGTACGTGTGGATCTTCGTAGAGGTGCTGCTGCATTGCGCACTAGGGTACGACTACTTCCTCGACGTCGACTACTTCGACTACGCGCGTTCCGTCAAGTCTTCCGCTGCGCCGCGCGTCGGGAAGGTATAATCTATGACTATCAACATGCAAGCGATCCTGTTTAAATTACGCGGTTTTAATTGTGCTAGCGTGTAGCGATCCGCGTAACCCTACACGCCTCCCCAAGAAGGAGAAGGACCCCGACCTTGTTGTTTGCGCCCGCACAGAGTGCACAATCGTCCTCGCTCTGCCTCGATCCGCGCCGTCGTTTTGCCCCGATACGCCCTGCGCCGTTGACCTTGCCATCGGCCGCCAGTCGCTCCCTCACCGTCGAGCGTTGAGCGAGCGACCCCCTCGCTCCATCGCTCCCCCACCGTAGTCTCTCTCTCCTGGTGATGCCTGGTCACTTCGTCGGCGATGAGCACCGACCAGCCGACCAGGTATATATGCCCTCCCCTTCCCTCCCTCCCTTCTGCACGAAACTGAGCATCCAAATCCTAAGTTAAGCAGCAGCCGCATCCGTTCTTCATCCCCCGATATATGCAGCAACGATGGTGGCGCCCCCTTCATCAGCAGTGGTGGCGTCCCCGGCTGCAGATCCGTCAGAGCTAGGCATAATATTTTTTTTTTGAGCTAGGCACAATATTCGCTAGAGCAGCACGGTCTCCCTCTGCGTGCATCCATGGTGACCATGGTGGCAGCAACGTGGCCCATTGGCACGCTGGCAGTGGTTCCACGAACGATGGTGTGGCCTCCTGACATGCATGAACTGCGGCCTGGGCATTGGATTTGTGATGATGAAACTCCTTCCTTGAGTAGGGCTACATCAATCCACAAAGCAGGTATGACAGAGAAACCACACATAATGTCCAGTTGATATCTCCGTCCATTCATTTATTCAATTTCCAAATTTTCTATGTTATTGGCAGATCCAAAATGAATGCTTCATTCCAGGAGCACAGATTCCCATGTTTTGTGATGTTTTTCGGTGAGGATTGGAACTACACTGTTCTTGTTTTTGGATTTGTTTTCCTACATATACTGATTCATGTTAAGTCGTGTGATGGAATCAAGGCTTCAAGCTTAGTCATGTGTTCATATCTTTCCTGTTGTAATATCAAATAGAAATTTGTTAGATGCAAATCAAGCTTTCTGGAATAATTCAATACAAATAGGTACTTTCAGTATGCCAACAATCTGAAGCTTGCATACAACCTTTTTTATGTTTGCCTTGTTACTGTAACGCCCCGGCTGAAAACACCACCGGGGGCTACCCTCAACACATATATATTTGGATTAAATCAATTAACAACCTCCACTTAACTATTACAGCTGCAACTGCTATGCAAAAGATTGCGCATTTGTAAACGAAAAGTGAGTACTTGTGATGATGGTGCTACTCCCAGTTCCCATGCAAGTCGTGATGGTTTAGCACCTAAAAACCAAATGAACACAAGGGTGAGTGAAAACACTCAGCAAGTACATTAAGAACCGAAAGAACAATCAACTCATGAAATTCATGAATGAATTACTAGAACTCCAACTAAATAGTAGTTTCCGTCTAAAACGGACAGCACTTGAATACTCCTTAGCATTTACGGTAAAGCCGAGCAAGTGGGGCCAGCACTTACCACAGGCACTTGAATATAAGAACCAATTGCACCTCCGGATAAACCGGCACTTGAATTGAATGTAAATAGAAACTTGAAACTTGAATCTCATGAACAAGAAACTTGAACTTGAACTAGAAATATAATACTTAAACATTGGAAAGCAAGTAAACTCGAATAATAGGCGTAAAGCCGAAGCAAAGATTCGTCATGCACTTGCCTTAATTCGACGAGACCAAAACATCATACGCTTAGCACTTGTAGCTTCCAACCTTTTTCTTTCGTTTACTACACGTAAGAAATGATGCATTGCTTAACATAACGGAATGTATGCCACAATGTATGATGAAAGGCATACAAATGCATAAAAGAACTTAAACAACGCACGAAAGTTGAGTACAACTTTCCTTTTGGTACAACTAGGGTTAATCACTCGAACAACAACTCCATCACGTGGTTATCAAGAAAGCAACACATACACATGGAGTTTACATGTGGGTATTCTATTCACTAACCATCTTGCATAACCAACACACTCACCAATCATTTTATCACTAAGAGATCATATATGTACTATTCAAAAGATCAACTAGAATAAAATGGGTACACAGAAAGTTTCATGATCATGGAATATTTATTTTAACCTACAAAAATCTTAACCTACAAAAATCATGGAAGGTACATTTTTCCATTAAAGAATGTAATTTTTACTCATGCCAGAACGATTGATTTTCAACATCTCATAGTTTCCATGTGTAAACACCATCATATAACAGCTACACAAAAAGTTTCAGAATTTTAGAAGCGCTATTTGAATTTATAAGAAATTCACCAAAATTAGACACTGTTCACATTTGAATAAATTGAATAACAATTACAAGAAGGAATAACATTTGAATAAACCGGCTCAGCAGCGCTGGCGCAGCCTAGCAGCACGAGCTGCCAGCCATGGCGGCATGGCGGCGCGGCAACCCGGAACTCGCCGGCGACCGGCGTTCCGGCTACTACGGCGCGGGAAACGGCAAACGGATGGCACGGGCGGTATTTGGGAGCTCACCGTGACTTGAATGGCAAGGTTGTTGAGATCGGGGACGGAGTGGAGCTGGTTCGACGGCGATACAGCGGCGGTGGCAGCACGAACCGGCAACGGCGACGACGTTGCCGCGACAGAGGAATAGCTCACGGCAGCGCTGCACATCCATGGCCGCTGCTGTGTGCTTGCCGGCCGTGCTTGAGCAGAAGAGAGGGCGCCTGGGATTGCTGTGTTCAGCAGCCGGTCAGCAGCTCGGACAGCCAACACCGGTCCTAGCCTGGTCGTTGCTCCTGCTGATGGCAGTCCGGCGGCCAACCATGGCAGCCACTGCTGTACTTCCGCTGCAGCTTGACACAGGAAGGAAAAGAAAAGGATGACCGGCTGCTACTGCTGCATGGAGAAATGGAGACGGAGGAAATTTGGTGTCGGCAGCAAGGAAGGAAAAGGAAGGATAACTGCTATTGCTGCTGCTTCTGCCCTGCCCGCTGCTGTCCAAAAACAGAGTAAAGAGACAGGAAGAGAAGGAGAGAACGAGAGAGAGAGGAAGAGAAATTAAATTTCTCCACTTCATTCCTGTGAGGCGCAACACGTAAGGAGGGGAGGTGGCGTCGACGTTCCTGGAAGCAGATCGTACACGGCGACGAGCAGGCAGGCAAGCTAACAGCTCGGTGGCAGCTACGAAGTCTGTACTAGTACGTCTTTCTTCCTTTTTCTTCCAATTACTCTCAAAATTATATAGCAACTAGAAAATCTTCCAAAATAAAAGATGTTCAGCTTCTCGAGATCTTCACATTTTCTTTTAGGACCATCTCCAAATTCCAAGTAGTTTAGAAAGTAGGATTTTGAATTTAGGATTAATAAAATAATTATTTAGCCAACTTAATTAGTGAACAATCATTAATCAACCATCAGAAAATCACAAAACATTATAACTAATGTTTAATGTCATGTAGCAAACAAAACACACTATTTGTAACATATAACTGCAATATATAAACACGAAAGGTGGTATTGCCATGATACTTGATAATCACACGATAATGATCATATTTCATATTTTAATTACTTTTAATATTTGGGATGTTACAGCTACTTTGCTCAGTTCTTAACCCAGCTTCACTATTTTTTGGTCAGAACATGTATGGATACAGTGGAAAGCTGAACCCTGAACTAATAGATGATACAGATACATGTGTACAGGTTCCTAATTATTTATTTAATACCACAATACTTGTGTACAAGTGAATGAGAATATTCATATCAATTTTGGTTTAGTAGAAGTGTAGAACAACTGTTTTTAAACATTCAAAATATGAAAAGGAGGCCAATTCTAAAGACATGAATAGCTAAGAGGCGATGGGCTTCTGAAGAAGTTTTAACGATTTGGGAAGTTTACATACCAAGCATGGAAATCGGGACCAATATCTTTAGTTCTAACAGGATAACACATCAGGGTTTGGTACATGGGATCATTGTTGTTTCCTTTGTATGTTGTCTTTCTTGATGGCGTTTTTGCTCGATTCGTGTGTTGTTGATCTTCAGTGGGGTAATATTCTATATTATGATTAGACTTTTTGCTTGCAAAGTAGAGTCTGACAGTTTGCAGTTTAAGTGACCATTGCCAGGCGACGAGTTCCCAGTCAATACCAAAGTCACCAGCAGCCTCTCCTGATCTCATGGAGGTACTATGGGAAACAGAAAGATAAATTATGTCATTAATGATCATTCATTTGATATAAAAATACCTAGAATTTAACAGATTGTGATAATATAGGACAATTTGGGTAATTAGTAGTTGCTTGAATAAATAGATTTCGTGAGGTGCCAACCACACTAAATAAAAATACTGAATATCTGCTGTTTTTGAACAGTAAGGAATTACTATGCAGTATAGATCACTTTAGATTGTTTCAGGTTTTTATCATGGAGTATTCAAACATTAAATTTGGTTCGCTAAATCAATATGAATTTCAGGGTAGTTGAAAACCGCAGGGTTATTTCTTCTGTTTGGATTCGCCTAAAAAAAATCTAGAATGCAGTATCTCTCCCAAACACCCTAAGATTCCAGTGGATTTTTTAGAGGTCAACTTCGGGGCAGCTTAGAACCGATCTCGACCTGCATTTTCATTCTAGGAACCCAGGTGATGGATGGCTAGAGCCTTGCACAGTTTTACAAAGGTCTATCTTTGACCAGGATCCGACATTTCCAAACTTTGCTTGCTGCTTTGCATGCAGCTTTGAGGCGATGACCCTCGGGTGGGAGCGACGAGCGTCGGGTGGGTGTCCTCGGAAGATGGTGTTTGTTCCTGTGCTTTCAAAGGGCTACTTGTTGGGGGTGGGGATGCTGTTCCAGAGCTCGACGGTGGGCGCCACATTGCCCGGACTCCACCCAGCCCTGCCAGGAGTGCACAAAGGGGCATTGTGAGAAGATATGATCAACAGATTCATTGGCCCTCTTGCAAATCTCAGAGGTGGTGGAGTCCATAATATTCTTGCACAACAGAGCAACCCAACAATGAATCCTGCAATGAAGCGATATTTGTGATTGTATTACTTTAACTTACTTGTTTGGATTATATATCAATGTAATATCATTAATTTTACAGTATTGTATCTTATCATGTGATTCATGTGTAGTTATCCCGTAGCAACGCACGGGCGTTTAACTAGTATATATTATGTATGAAATGTATGGATGTATCAGGGTGCCGTTGAGGTGAGCTGTGGGTTGTTGCTGCTGTCTGCTAACCACTTGTAGAGCCAGGTAGCTCAAGTCCTATCAACGTCGTATAGGTTCTCGTAGGAGTAGTATATATTATGAACAAAACATACTCTCCACTATAAAAGGGAGGGAGAGGAAACCTCGTTGTGCATTCATCCGCACGTGCAACACAGGTGACTAACGAACTCGATCAACCACCTGCATGCATATGCATGGTACAGTACCATGCTGAAAGTCAACACAGAATCGGGATGGATATCCATGGTGGATGATGTGTCCGAACATGGTGGAGACGCGTAAGACGTCAGAGTACTCTGCGTCTCAAAAGAAATTTGATAGGAACAAGAAGAGTAGTGTGTCTTGTGCCTGTGCTAGTGTCAAGATTTCAGCAGAGAGCAAGGTCTAGTCATCGGGAGTAGGACGTGCTAGTGTTGCACGATCATGTGTACACACCTGCGTGCGTACGCACGCGGTACATATTCCTATTCGACCTACGTACTAGGCACTGTACACGCAAGGCGCCATATGGTCCATGGTGTGGGAGAATATGACACAATCCATCATGCTCATGCATGCATGGAGTAACCATTGCATCAGTGCTAAATATGCAATGATTCAGACCCGCAACAATGTTAATCAACACCCATCATGTCATGATCAAGCATGTGGCGCAAGTGTGTGTGCAAGGTATCTGGAACTAATGCAAGTCAGGCTCAACTGCTAGATCGGGGGTGTTGGAGTACGGTCTTGAAGCTGGGGAACACACACTGGCCAGCGCTACTGGATCGATCGAGTAATTATTGGAGTCGTCGTACTATACTCCTACATTAGAGCGTGGATTATATTATATCAGAATGCTGTACTGGTAGTAATTGTACAGCCTGACAGCGTGTTTATGTGGCAGTGGCACGTACGTTCCAACCAACGTGGACGACGCACGCAGCTGGCTGGGTCCGGTGCGGTCGGAGTCGGATAGAGAGGGACAAGAGCCGACACGGATGGATATGCGGATGCCGACGGAGGGAGAGGGGAGACCGACCGACCGCGCTCAAGGCGTCCTCGTCACACGCCACCTGCAGCTGCTAGCTTCGATTGACTCGACGGCGGCCGTCGCGTGCCTGCCTTCGTCGTAAAGCCAGCACGCGACCACGCTGAGCGTTCGATGCGTTCGCCGCGCCGTCTGGGCATCGATCGGCGCCACATGCATGGCCGCGCGCGGCGCGGTCGGTGTGGAGGATGCCTGGTGCTACAGATGGCCGGGATTAATTGGTGCCCATGCCTACTGCTACACATGCATCGCCGACGATTCCGTCACTCGCATGAACGTACGCTCGTTTTTCTTTTATGTGTACAGACTTACAGTGGAGGATAAATAATCTTTTTGTTTTCCAATTACACAGTGTACGTATGTGCATCGCTCTGTGTTGTAGTATTATATATAGCTATAGTATGCATGCAAATCCTGTCCCTATAAACCTTGTCCAAGGACTAAGATGATTAGTCTCAAGTTAGCAAAATCGATCACCACAAATCCTGTCCCTAATGCAAGCAAGTGCCGGCGGCCGGCGGGGATAATGTACGTGCTTGACCAAGGCGCAAACTATTTATGATTTGCCCTCGCACACATGGTATAGCGGTGTGACTAGGGCGAATGTTCTTTTTTTTTTTTTTTTTTTTTTGTAAGATGGATCAAGTTATTTTTTTTTCATATGTTCCAACATTCTCTTTTTCTTTATAACAAAAAAGTAAGCTTGTTAGAGCAGCCCCATCGCGCCACTCTGGCGTGTTGTCCCGTGCTCCAAGTTGGCATTGAGATTCCAAATCAGCAGCTCTAGTCCTCCCGCAGGGTGTCAGAGAGGTTTGCGGAGGAGTCGAAGGCTTCGGCTAACAAAAGCGTGCAGCAGCCATCTGATAACATGATGCGGAGTCGAAGCCTCCATCTTTCGGGACCACACGCTCTCCCACGCTATTTCTGGCGAGGCGCAGGCCTACACGGGTATTAGCCCCCATTGGCCTTGCCCTTAATAGACCCATAAACTTGATGAGTTCTTACATATATATTTTATATTGATATTAATACGGGAGCCTTCCGCCTAGTCGATGGTGAAGGCAACATCTCCAACCACACGTGGAATGTTGATAACCTTCGCAAGTATTATTTGTAAGACTGCCTCTCACAATTTATAAGCGGAGGTCGGCTAGCTTTTTTACGTTCCGCGTTAGTAGGAAAATAGACTTTACCGCTTTCAAAAAGGTTCTGCACTCTTTTCCTCACATGGGAACTCCTAGCGGAGGTGAGGTTTTTAATGAGGCGGAACTTATGTAAAAATCCTATGAAATATAAAGAGGAAATTTCCCCAACACAAAGCAAGAAAAGTCGAAAGTGACTAGCAACGCAATCACGTAATTCGACAATGACGACCACATTTTCAAGAGGACCTCTTAAGGTTAGAATGCGGAGACCCTAACCTAAAGACGACCTCCAAAGACCTTCGATGGTCCAAAGTCCTCAAATCAAGTCCTGCCCAAGGCGCAGGCATTGAGGTAAAATGGCCAAAGTGCCAAAACACAAGCTGAAACAAGCCCTGTCCACATCAGGCATCAGCAGAACCTCCGCCAGCAAAGGCCGAGAGGAACTCAGAACCTCAGAAAAAATCGTTGAGACAAACTCTAGCATGTTTCTCTTTTGTCAAAATAATTACAAATAGCACAGGTTCTTGACATTGTGTTGTCGAAACTGCGAACATTCTCGTAGCAGGGTGTACAATGTTAGCTCAACTATGAGCGAAGAAGAGAGGTCAACTACGCCACCATGCTAAGCAACAGATTCACTAAGAGAAGCTACAAGCATCTGGCGCTACCATCGGCGCGCCATGTCGTAGCACCCTCAACTTGTGACGTGAAGAGCAGCCTGCAGATTGCAGAGTAGCTCTTGAGACTGAGCGGAGCCCACGCCCGAGGTGCGCCCGTTCGAGTAACCGACTCTTCTTCTTCGCCGGGCGGCGTTTTCATCTTCGCGTTCCTCATTCTGCGAGGGATCATCCCGTGTCGTCACGTAAGTACTTCTTGTACTACGCCGGGTCGGGTACTCTTCGTTGGGGCTGTGGCTTTGGTGGTAGCTTTCTTTCTCTTCTGTGGAGCCATGATTTTCTAGTTCAAGCCCCACGGTGGGCGCCAATGTTGAAACTTAGGTTTCTAGCACGGGTGCAGGGCCTCCGCCCAGGCGAAGCTCTGGGGGAGGAGTAGGCAAACTTGCAGCTAAGTGCAGATCACTCTATAATAAATGGCAATAAGTTATATTTTCACCAACCAACAACAAGGGGGGCTTTGCTCCCTATTTATAGTTTACATCATACAGGAATTCAAGATTACAAATTTGTCCTCCTATATTCCAGGCATATTCCGGCATTTGCCTTGTCGTCTCGGGGGTCTTCGCAGATCCCTTCCCAGCTTGAACCGCCATAGCCAAATGGGCCAGCACCCGGCCCATTTGGGAGATAGTTCTCCAACTCGGGCCCAGCGGATGATACCTTCGTCAAGTAGTCCCCGAACTCCAACTTTGGGTACTTGAGGCTAGATGTCTCCGCTATGTCCGGCTCCGTTCGTGGTGCTAGCGGAGGTCACCATCTCCGCCTCCTTGAATCGCCGGTGGAGGGACCTTCGCCGCTCTAGGATGCCTTATCTCGGCTTGTTGCTCAACCCCCATAAACGATCCACGAGTCACAGAATCAAACGGAGTTTCACTTGGGTAGCGAAGCCTCCCCGCCTGCGCTCGCTCACCTAGTTCGACACCTCCGCCTGGTGCCTGGGGACCGTGTACCAACAGTGCACATTGGGCTTCTATGCAGTGCGACCGCATGAGGAGGCCAACCATGGGTGCATAGACATGTCTCATGGGAAGTGCATATGTGGTTAAAAATTTTAACCAAACTCAGATATTTATTTGCATGCTTTTTTTTCGGGTGGGGGTGCATGTGCCCCCCACCCCCTAACTATAATGTAACTTCGCCCTTATCCACAACAAATATTTGAGAGTACTTAAGAAATACAGGTGTTGACCTTGAATGTATTATCACATCATCAATGTCCTGGCCCCAATTCAGAGGGATGCGAACACCCGAGCAGCCTTGCCGGTGGATGCAGTTCGCTATATAATGCGTCACAACCGGTGGATGCAGATCACTACGTACGTACTCCCGGGCCCCTACACCAACTAATTAATATAAGTACTGCTCTAGCTGTTAACAAATTGATCATGTAGTATGCTTGGTGTGCAACTAATTATTATATTTGTGGTTACGATACGCTCTCCACGTTGTTAAAAATCTAAGTATAATTCTAAAAAAAGTTAAGCTTTCGCACGCCACTTGGCCATTTGCACCCCTCGCGAGACGTACCTGAGCGAAAGCACGAGGGGAGTAGATGGAGCACCCACTCATCTGTTGTGTCGGTGTGATTAACGATGGTGCACGTGCGTGCGCAACTATGATGATCTTGAAAAGGATTTGTTATAGAAAAAAAACATATGCTTTAACGGCTGTGGTGAGCGATATCGCAGGTGCGTGCGTCAGCAACGACGGGTACAGCCGTACACAGTATAGCTAATAACGACCGATGGGTCAGTCGAGAGAGATGAAATTCGAATCATCCCGGCGCCGGCAGAGATCTTGTTACGAGATTTGCTAATCTCCCGTTTTGTGGTTCACCGACGCCCGGCCGGCACTCCCATCCGGCCGGGCAGCAGCAGCTGCAGCATCATATCGTTGTCGATACTTGCACGAGATCGAGGCCGGCCAGGGCCAGGTTAGTGCCACGTACGTTGGACGGTGGTTGAGCTGTGCACGCGTGACGCGACACGTCGGATACAGATGCGCGCGGGTAGTCATAGTCATCCATGGAGGTCAGAGGCAACGTGCTGTAGTACTGCTCCCTTCATACAAACAATGCATGTTTTTCTCTTTAGCAAGTAGAACACAGCTGGCTAACGAACTTGATGAATCAAAGCTCTGTGTTGCTCAAAAAAAAAAAAAACTACAAAAAGTGAGCTAACTAATTAAACAGAGTTTGGGGAGGAAATCTCGTTGTGCTTTCATGCGCACGCGTGCACCAGCAGCAAACACAGCTGGCTAACGAACTTGATGAATCAACCACCTTCTCCTACTGCATGCATGCTACCATATTGCTCAAAGTCAACGTAGAATCGGGATGGACATTGTTTGGTCAGTGTCAATGATAGGTATCAAATGAGATGATGTGGCAAGGAATAAATGAAGAGAGATGTGATAAAATTAAAGTTCGGTGGCGCGCTTAGGTGTCATCTCAAAAAAAATGCTTTGTGGGATGAAATATGAAACTCATCTACACTAGATGAGTCTCGGAAACTGGAAGATGAAACCTCTCTTCATAAGAACTTGTCTTCATAACATTAGTTGTGTAGATGGTTTAGAAATTGAAATAATAGTAACTGAATATTCCATTGCTTTATACTTCAGTTTTGTTGCCTTGGGCAGCTAAACTTTAGCGGTCTAAACTTCGGTCCATTTTTTACCACACACGTGGACAACATAGGAGCTAAATTTTAGATACCAAAGGGGAGTTAAACTGACCAGAGCTCAGACTGCTTCACCTTTTGATCCATTTGATTCAACACACCCTCACTGAAAAAGGGACTAAAAGAGACGACCTTTTAGTCCACCAAACCAAACATTAATTCGCAACTAAACTTTAGCAGCTGGTTTAGAGCATCTCCAACACTTATGCAAATGACTTTGACATTTGCATTTTTTACCAAAAAGCTCTAAAATGATGCTCCAACAGTTTGGCAAATCGGTTTGGCATTTTAGTGAGTTTGGCAATTGCAAGTGCTTATGGTGCATATTTGCGCGTGTTGGGAGCTTTGGCATTTGGCATGCATGGCACTTGTATGGCCCTTGTTAAACACTATATTTAGCCAGAGTCTCACGAGTGGTGTTCGCGCACAGAACCCAACTACCAATCTATTCCTGGGTCACTTTTCTTATTTGTCAAACCAAAATTGCCAAACTATTGGAGAAGACCTTAATTTTTACTTGGCATCTAGAGTTGGGAGTTGGCAAACAAGGGCAATTGCCAAACCACAAATGACAAACTCCAACAAATGACAAACTGTTGGAGTTGCTCTTAGAGCACTCACAGTGTAGACTCTACCCATAGAGTCTATACCTCGAAGACTCTATCACAAGAAACCTTGGTCCACAATGCATACTTTGTCATGATAGTTTCTATAAATATAGACATTTATTACTAAGCACAAAACAAGCTGATCAGTTGTGGCATATTGCCATGTGATCCATCCTACACCCCTTAATATTATCACTTGACACATGCAGGATTCACCAAAAATATAAACAACTTTCATAGCCACAGTTGCCGTGGATGTATGCATGTCAGTTTCACCAAAAATAGTGCTACTTCAGTTCACACATGCATTCCGCAATCCACCAGCTCCTCTGCTTCCCGTTCATCCAATCTACCCACAGCTCTCCGCCGCAAACTCGAGGCGCGCGAAAAAAAAAGCGGCGAGTTGGGCGCGAGATCCACGGGCGGTCTAGGCACTCGGTGATGCAGATCTAGGGTCCCCCGCTGCGAGCTACGCGGATGCGGTGGAGGACGCCGCTACGCAGCGGCCCGGCGGCGGATGCGCGACACGAAGCGAAGCCGCACGACCGCCGGCGGAAGCGGACGCGGTGAGCTCCAAGCGAGCTTTGCGGGCCGGCAGCGTCGCGGCGACGCTGGGCGAGCTATGCGTGCCCGGGCGGCGAAGCCAGGTCTGCCTCACGATCTGTTGACACGGGGAAGAAACGACGCCGTTCCTCCTCCCAGCGGCTCCCGCCGTTTCTTGGGTCTCGATTCCCAAGCGACGCGCGCGCCTAAACAAGACGTCGCTTTCTTGGTTTTTTCTCTCTCCTTAATAAATGATATGCCACATCAGCAAATCGCCTACGCAGTTGAGTGTAATTAATGGCTATGGACTATACCATGTAGCCCGCGATGACTGTGAGTGCCCTTAGCTAGCTAAACGTACCCTAGTTTTTTAGACCGGACCAGAGGTCGGACCAGTAAAAAACCGAACCAGAGAGTACAACGGCTCGGTTCACTTAAAAGATCGTTCATGCAATTGGACCGCTAAAAACGGTTAAACCGGCCGGTTTTTTAGGAACCGGTGAACCGCGGTTCTGATTGAACCGTCCCGGTCTGGGAACTGCGCGTGTTGCTGCCTCCTGCGTGTGCAACTGGCGCTGGGCCCCGGCTGTCTCCTGCTGCCGCCTGCATGTTTGAGCGTGGCATGTGCATGCGTACAGTAAGCCTGCATGTTTGACCGTGACATCCTCTGGTTGTTGACTTTGGACGTGAACGCGTGGTCCCTGTATGCACCTGCTAGTCTATTTACTAAGCTGCGTATTATTATTTGAACGAAACATGCTGGTATACGTGGCTCGAACGCTTGACAGTGATTGGCTGGACGGACGTACATCTGCTTGCTACGTACTTATATGCTGCTGCTGTCGACTTTTGGTGATATATTTTTGCTTCGAATTTTCACAAATTTTCCATAAATAATTCTCCAAATTAGACAAAAGTATATCTATTTTAGTTATCTTGATGATATTATCAATTATTTAATTATATATATATACTTCTTCATATCAATTATTAATTAAATCATATATATATATATATATACACATACCGGGTTCAAAGTATTTGTGGCGGTTCGGTAAAAACGGTCCATTACTAACGGATTTGGCGGTTCAACCGGTTCGAACGGTTGGACCATTGAACCAACGGTCTCGCCGGTTCGATCTCCAGTCCGGTTCGAAAAACTAGGAAACGCGCTCCTTGGGCTCCTTTGTTCCGCGGGTGGTGTGCGATATTGTCAAGAGTGACCTGAGCAAGGTGTACTAGTAAATGGTGCATCATGATGAATTGACGACGATGGATGCGTGTCAGGTCCGCAAGTTGATGATGCACGTAATGATTCAGGTCCGCAAGTTGATGATGCACGTAAGTACGTGTACGCTATTAACCCATCATCCTCATCATAATGTATATCATGTGGTGCAAGGCATCTGGAATTAATGCAAGTCAGGCTTAACTGCAAGGCATCTTGAAGACAGGTCAGTGGCCACTGGAGTCGTACGTGTACGTAGTATACGAGTAGATCGTGGATTATTAGTATTACAATAAATATGGTGTGCTTGTTTTGTAGGGGCGTTGCTATCTGGCGCACGTGCACCAGGATGGCTAGCAGCGCGCTTGCGCTACTACAGCTAGCGGTGCATGCGCACCAGAAAAGCTAGCAGCGTGCGGCCCAGTATCAACAGTCAACGCAAGGCCTAGTTTCTCCCTGTCAAGCTGTCAAGCTTCGTTGGGCCAAATTTTTTTTTGGCCGACCCATATTGTTTTTCTGGTTTCTCCTGTCTAGCTTCATTGGGCCAAAACATTTATTGTTTAGAAACTAAATTTTTCTCTTTTGGGACATCGGGTTTGTGGGTGAAATATACGGGCGGGGGATGGTTTCACATATAAATGAAAGTGAAAGTAAAAAATCAACATATATATGAAAAGTGAAAAAATAAAAAAGGTAAATGTTGCTTCTGTTGACTTGAATACTTAAGTTAGCAAGTACTTTGAAAATGGAAATAAGTACATATTTGTCTAGACAAATATATCTATTTGCAAATAATTAACTAATAGAAATCGACATGTGCCTTCTCTTGTTTTTGTAGCCAAAAGCCCCGAAAAGGAAAAAAAGGAAAGCTAATTAGAAACTTTGAAGTATGAAATCATAAATTTTATAATATACTTTGTACTAGATGGTTTATTATAAATTTACACAATAATTATATAAAACTTTTAACTATGAAATAAAAAACTTTATACTACAGTTCAAAAACTTTGGACTACGAAATTAGAAACTTTGTACTCGTTGCTTTATAAATTTACAGCAAGAATTATATAAAAATTTTAACTACCAAATCATAAACTTTATACTACAGTTGTGAAACTTTGAAGTACCAAATTAAAAACTTTGTACTTGTTGGTTTATAAATTTGGGACTGTCTATCTATCTGTCGACAGACTTCCTAACACATAAATCTGTCAACAGATTTTTTGACGTACAAATCTGTCAACAGATTTTGTAACACACAAATCTGTCAACTTTTCAAATATAACAACTTGCAAATACCCATTAGCACAAAGATTCAAGAACCCACTTGCAAAAATATACCCGTTAACAAATTTTTGAAGACAGGAAAGCATCCATGTGCTGCCATAACAATGGCATACAAAACTGAATTAATTTTTTTTTTTTGGAAGGGCACACAAAGCTTATAAGTGAAAACCTTATGGTTTGGAAAATTCAGAATGGCATCATCAGCTAATCATCAGACTGAAAAATAGAGACTAATCAGCACAGGCCACTACAGATTACTTTTTTTTTGGAAAGTGCAGCACCATGCCGTCAGAGGTAAAATGTACATGCTGAGATCATGGATTTATGGTGTCGGCCGTTCTTCGCTTACTTGCCATGCTCATGCATTCTCTGGCTGTAAACCAAACAAACCAGGAGAATGCAACCCAACCTGAAACGCATATGAAGCACAATTCAGAGGGTGTCAATAATTACGGTAAACAGGTACATGCAGATTTTAGACTTTGTGAGTCATTTCAAGGACTGAAGATTATTGCAACTTGCAAGCAGCAGCAGCAGCAGTAGTATTATCAGAGATAGATGCGCTAACTACAGGCATATATAATAACTCAAGATTGCATCATTGCTATTATTGTAGTTAGTGCATCAATGAACAAAAAGACATGGCCATTGTAGTCATGTGAGATCAATACTTTCTATTGCTACATCAAATCTTGAGCTACACATAGTCTGGGAATAAACCAATTGTAGTCATGGGAAGGACAAAGAGGTTCAGCTACTTCTGTTGGGCATCCAATCTAGCACTAACAATGGCTGTGTGGCGGTAGTCAGAGCAAAGCAAGCATGAGGCCAAAAGCGTAGCCAGCTAAGCTTTAGGTTAGTTTTGCAGAATCTGACAATAGATAGGCAAAGGCAAAGTCACCTGTTATAAGAACACAACCGCACAAGTCTGCAACCCTGAGCTCCAAGTTGGTCACTCCTTTGTCAGTAATGCTATCACACCAGCCCAGGTTCAACAATTGCTGCTAGCCACAGTTACAAGCGGTGGCCTACAACACCAAAATAGCAGGAAACAAGGAATCAATGCAATCTCAAGCATACAATGCTACAACAAAATGGAGTACCTGCAGTGCTGTCAGAAGCTTCCCTCACACAGCCACACATGTTCAAGCATTTGAGGTTCTTGCACTGGCTAGAGAGGAACACAAGAGCCGTGTCACTGAAATTGGAGCATCCACTAATCCACATGGACAAATATCTGTTAAATTTTGAACTCTATTAGCAATCAGCACACGATACCAGTGGTGGTTGTGTTTGAACTAAAAGGAGAAAGGAGTAGAGTGTTACTTACTGAGGATAAAGAAGCATGATCCCTGGCCTGTCCAGTGCCAAAAAAATGGAAAATGGTTATACTCCATATGAATCAGAAAAAGAACAAAGGTAAAAAAGGCTTCACAGTTTCATGGCTAGTTTCAGAAATGCAATCAATTCATGTTTTCATCAAAACTGAATGTGTATCCACCAATGACTGCATGAGACAAAATAAAAAAGTACATATTCACAAGGCTATAGACTACAAATGAGAGGCAGTTATTTTCTGAGATAACAGGAACAAGGTGGCTGCATTTTAAAAATGCTGATACAGAGGTGGATCCCATTAAAAAATACTGATCTGGATTGTACTCTCCACTCTAAATGCATAAGTCAACCACAACTCAGCTGGAAAAAATAGAGACAAAATCACCACAAATCAATACAGATTCAAACACTACCTGGCACGTCACATGGTGTCGATGCCGCGCAATGAACAGCTGCATCTGAAATCACCATGGCCTTCTCTTCCTAGCACCAACCACAAAAAAAAGAAACAACATGAACAGACAACTTAGCTCTTTTTGACATCACAAAATCAAAAAACTAGCTAGCTGCCAAATCATTGGAAATCAGAACATGGAGAACTGATTCCTTTATTACTCACGTTTTCCTTGTAGAGGGCCAGCGAACGACGAGAGTGTTCGGACGATCTTTGCTGCTCCTGCCTTGTTCTTCATGTTCAGTGACTCCACTATGAATGAAAGGATAGAGCCGGTTTCAGACATTCACTTTCAGCAGTTTCAGACTTCCAGTTTGATCAGAACAAGAGAGCAGGTTCAGAATGAAGGATGAACCTCTGACTAGCAGCCTGAGTGTGAGATGACCAGCGACATGCTTCCCATCACAAACAAAGCATGCAGGGGCATCCTGGCTCAAAGCACACTAACAAACTTGCCAAAAAAATGCTCACTAAAGACCACAGTCAACTGGTCAACTTGAACATAGAAACACAGGTTGCCCACAGCTACAGTCCACAGATCACTTCTGCTAGCACCTGCATATTTCATAAAAAGACCAAATTGGTAGTTAGTACTGAGATTAGTGAGAATAAGTTAGATTACTAGCTGGCAATATCAGCTACTCTGAGACATAGAGAAACTAAGCCTATAAATACATACAAATATAAAGAGATAGATAGAGAAATTCTATCTATAAAGACAGAAATTCTAGACTAAACCTATAAAGACACACACATACAGAGAGATAGATAGAGAATTATATAAATAAAAAATAGAGAATAAGCCTACAAAGACAATCAAATAGACATAGAAATACTAGACTAAACATATAAAGACAATCAAATAGACATAGAAATTCTAGACTAAACAAATACAATTTATATAAGGAAGATGTATGTGTGCAAAAAGTAAAATGTGTGAACCCTAATCTCACCAAAATGTGTGAACCCTAATCTCTACAAAATGTGGGAACCCTAATCTGTGCAAAAAATATGTGAACCCTAATCTCTGTAAAATGTGTGAACCCTAACTGCAAAATGTGTGAACCCTAATCTCAAAGCAAAATGTGTGAACCCTAATCTCAGCAAAATGTGTGAACCCTAATCTCGGCAGAAAATATGAGAACCCTAATCTCAGCAAAATGTGTGAACCCTAATCTCAGCAAAATTGTGTGAAGTGTGCACACATCTTCACAGCTTCGGACTCGAGGGCCTACCGGCCCTCTCGTCCTCGCTAACTTTGCTCTCGGGCCGGCTGCGCCGCTAAATTTATATAAGGAAGATGTATGTGTGCAAAAGTAAAATGTGTGAACCCTAATCTCAGCAAAATGTGTGAACCCTAATCTCGACAAAATGTGTAAACCCTAATAGACGCGATGGTGCAAACGGAATTGAAAAACAGATATATACCTCTCTATTTCTATCTAACAAATATATAACTCTCTCTCTCTACCTCCCTCTCTCTCCCTCTCTCTCTCTCCCTCTCTCTCTCCCCTCTCCAAGGATTAGAAACTTTATATTGGTAGGTAGAAAACTTTATATTGCTAGGTTTAAAACTTTAGGTAATGGCACTAAAATATTTATACCAAAGTAGTCCAAAATAACTTTACTCTAGGTATTTTATAAAAAAAAATTACGAAAAAAACTTTCAACTATGACATTAAAGAGTTAGTATTGTTAGGTTCAAAATTTTACAAACAGAAAAAAAACTTTTGTACTAATGGTTTCAAAACTTTGGGCAATCAAATCATAAACTTCGTACTAATGGTTCAAAAAACTTTACACTCACAATCTACAAAAAAACTTTGACCAATTTAGATATTACGAAAAACAACATATTTCAATGGGGTTCAAAAAATTGAAGTACCAGATTGTAAACTTTGTAGTACTAGGTTGAAAGCTTTACACTCAAGAATTTTTGAAAATTTAACTATCACAGTACCAAATAGATCACGTTGCTAAGACAAAGTAACATGTGACTGAGATTGCTGCATCAAAAATTTCACGGAGTTATAAAAATATAGGTTGACAACATCATAATATTACTATTATTATTTGGCCAAAATATCCAACAAAAAGCATAGCGTGCGATAGTTCAAAGTTTTTTACCTAGCATTATAAAGTTTACTATATAATAGTTCAAAGTTTTATAAAATCGAGTGTAAAGTTTTGAACTTATTAGTACAAAGTTGCTAATGCTATAGTCTAAAGTTTTTTGAACCTAGCAGTAAAAACTTTATAAATATTATAGTCTAAAGTTTTTAACCTAGCAGTATATAGTGCTATCATGTCATAGTTAAAAGTTTTTTACCTATCATTACAAAGTTTGCTATGTAATAATTTAAAGTTTTATAAAATCGAGTGTAAAGTTTTGAACTTATTAGTACAAAGTTGCTAATGTTATAGTCTAAAGTTTCAAACCTATCAAAAAAAGTTTATAAATAATATAGTCTAAAGTTTTTTAAACTAGCAGTATATAGTTTGTAGAAAAGCTATACTTGAGAGTTTAAAATTTTGATTGTAAAGTTTGCGAACCTAGCATACAAAAGTCTGTGATGTCATAGTTAAAAAGTTTTTAGATTAGATTCCAAGTGTAAAGTTTGAACATAGCAACAATAGTTTAAAGTTTATTACCAAAGAAGTATAAATTTTATATTGTCATGGTTCAAAGCTTTTTAAATTGTATAGTAAATTTTTTTTTTGAACCTCTAGTGTATGTAATTCGAGTATAAAGTTTATGTGAGATTATCACATACCTTTTTGTCATTGTTCTCGCTAGGAAAAACTGTCTCGTGGAAGAAATGCGTGTAACAGATTGACTCCATTGAGACTATCTGTTTTCCCACAATTGAAAAACAAAAATAGTCGTAATTTAGTTATCATGCTCCTAGTCCGACATTGACTACACTAGGTATTGTGAGCAGGCAATTGTGTGAAGATCAAGAGAGAGTAAAAGAATAGAAGGTGTAGGAGTGGATACTTGACCAGAGAAAACTAGTACATGTAGCCCTTCAATCTAAGTCGTCTCTACTTTATTTTATAGAAAAGGACACTGGAAGCACCCCTCGTATTCTTGTCACAAAAACAACAAGAACAAATCATTGACTGCATGTATTTCAAAACAAAGAGCTTTAGAGAACATCGATTTTTTCGAGTACAAGAAGTACAGGTATGTTTTGAGTGGATCAAATTTGTATGGAAGTAAATGATGAATTGTGTGGTTGCAGGTCAATGAGTTTTGGAAACTGATGATATTTTTACTGCATATTATTGATTTTCATGGGAAAAAAAGGTCAAGTAAAAAGAAACCATAGGTGCTGATAAAAATTGCTTGTTGACCCACTTTGGAAAACAGATCCAAATGATTCAGGTATAAACAAGTTGAATTGGGATGTGACCAGTTGTAGTTATCAACATCCCAGTTGTTTGGTAGGGAGCAAATGCATGAAGAATGTAGTGCATTCAAAGTCGATTACCGACCAAGGATATATTGAATTGTTGCCAAGGCACATGCAAAAGACCTAAGTCTAATAGATATCCCGGGTCATGAATAAGCGCCCCTTTCTTGGCGAACATGGATGAAGGGGAGCATCAGCTTTTGCCTCTACAAGGACAACTGCTGAGGATAGGTTTGGAGCATAAGGACACAGTTACACATTGCAGTTTCAGGTTTATAAATAGTTTTCTACTAATCTAAATTTGTTAAGATAACAAAAAGAACTATCAGGTGTCATACCTTGTGCAACGGATGATTCCTTATTATTGCCCTTCGTTGCCTCCTGCAAGGAATAGCTTCATTAGCATTAGTTAACAGGTATAATCAGGTAGCAACCTGATAATTAAATCAAACACACATGAACTCGTGATTGCTCTCTGGTTCCTCTACCGGATGTTCCCTGAATCGGCCTACATTTGTCACACACACAAAAATATAATGCATGAGTTCATGCTCAAAAAGGTTCACAAACAGGAAATAAGAACTAACCATATTTATTGATTTACTTCGTAAAGGGACATCAAATACAATTGCTTATGATTTCATATCAATGCACTTATATAATACATTGCTCTTTGTTCTGGTTCAACCAACTTTTCTATTTTTTGGATAAATGTGTAGCACCACAGTCCCATGCAGCCATGCCACCCTGTCATACTCTCTCAACCACAAATCTTGAACTTAAACAGAAACTAATATTGATGACATTGCGTGAATATGTGTAGCTCAATACAAAGATGACGACGACTTTGTCCTGAAAGTTTCTCACTACACTTTAAGAGGCCAACAACAGCCTATTTTCTTAAAGTAGGCAAGGGAAGCACGGTGTAACACTAATATTAGGCTGCTTATCTTGAGAGGCTAGGAGTAACAGACTAAACCTGGAACACTAATCTTTACCGTTAAGATATGTATCATTCCCATTCTAAACACCTGGAAGCACCCCTCGTGTTCTTGTCACAAAAACAACAAGAAGAAGAAATCATTGACTGTATGTATTTCAAAACAAAGAGGTTTAGAGAACATCGATTTTCACTGAGTACAAGAAGTACATCTGACTTTGCTTCTACTAAGATGAGATGTCTCAATGCATAACTGTCCTCCACAAAAGATACTTCTAGTAAGCAACATATGTTGACAACAACATATTACTATCATATTTATAGAACTAATCAACTGAAGTTAACTGATTATTATTTGGCCAAACTTCTAGATTATATTATCAGAAGGCCACATCCAAGAAAAGCACAGGAGTCACAGTTAGGAGAGAGTATGACAGGGTGTGTGCCCTTCAGTTGATAATATAATCAGAATTGAGATGTGAGTCCTGTGCTTATTGAGATGTGAGTTCTAAAAGGAGGTTCTCAGTTTTTAGGGTTATTATGATGACTACAAATTTCACCCAAAAGATTTTGAATACACAAAATTTAGCAATGCCGTAGTAAAAGATAATTATTTTTCAAATGCTAAATAATAAGACTACTAGAGGTTCCACAACAGTAACAAAAAAGTACATGATAATATATTAGGACTGAATTATATACCTCAATAAAAGCTAAGAAAAGAACCAATTCAGTCTTATATGCAAGCCCTTTTGTTCACGTGCTCCTGTAGACCATCAACCTAAAAAATGGTGGAGGTAAATCAATAACCGATGACTCTTCATCAAGCATCATAGAGGCACTAAAACCAACAAAAAAATGAAAGATGAAAAAAGATAAGCTCTCACGGTATGTTGGTTGTTGATACAATTATGGGGTACAAATAACTAATATTCCAAGAAAGAGCATATCTACAACATTTTTGCGATTTGTATATAATAATAATAAATACAATCTTTACAGCTTCCAAAGTAAGTAGAGTTTTCTATACTGATGATTTGGAATGGTACATATACATGCTGACCACCAGACAGAAAAAAGACAATCAAAAGATATTGGGAAATCTTGCATATCTGTTTGTATATATGTTCTATCCATCCCTCTCTCTCTTCTCTCTCTCCCTCTCTCTCTCTCTCCCTCTCTTTCTCCCTCGTCTCCCTCTCTCCGTCTCTCTCTCTATCTCCCTCTCCCTCTCTCCCCCTCTCTCTCCCTCTCTTTCCCTCTCTCTCTCTCCCTCTCTCAATGGTACAATATAATCCCGAGCAACTTCAGGTGTAGAAATTGGACAAAAAAGGAGTCTCAATCTACCATGGAACATGTAACTTTCAATCAACCAAAACAGAAGGTTTTAAGTCAGGAAGTTAAAAAGGTATACAAACTATAAAGTTATACTAAGATGTCGTATGTACTGCGTTAAATTGAATGAGTCATTGCTAGGTGATACAAACAAAAAAGATGCCAAACAGTGCCCCCCCCCCTCTTTCTCTCTCTCTCTCCCTCTCCTCTCCATCTCTCCGTCTCCGTCTCTCTCTCTCTCCCTCTCTCTCCCTCCTCTCTCTCCCTCTATCTATCTCTCTCTCTCTCTCATAAGAGGAGTGCACCAAATCAGGTATATAGGCTAGTGATCTTACTTAACAAGGCCTAAAATTTTTTTAGCAAATAGAGAATCTGAAAGTTAGAATAGTGATTATCCATCATGTTTTAGAAAAAGAATACATTCAACATTGAAGAATGTCCTATCAAAGCTAGATATAGGAATCATATATACTAACAACTAAAATAAAGCAAGTAGAGTTATGCATCCAGTTATAGATGCAGGGGAATAGTAGTGGTGATAGTAGATCTCCATACAGAAATAGTTGGGGGTATGTTTTTTTAGGAGAAGGGATGATCAGTACATTTACATGTAGTTGAATCAAGTATATATTCGTGAAAAATGTATATGCAACAGAAGTTGTAACATTTAGAAATCGAGCTTTGACCACAAGAGCAGCACCTGAAATTTCATCACAAAATGCTAGAAGAATGAAACTTTTGATTCAAGCTAATTAAAATATGGGAAGACCCATGCAATAAAGTGATTGAGATGCACGCAGTATCTTTCATAGTTTCCTTGTACATTTACATGCGATTTCCCCCCGCATCACGCCTAATCTGTGAACCCTCATAAACCCATAATCTAAGTTATGGGTATTCGATATGCCCTTGCTTAGTGCTCCCATCATGAAAAAATAGATGTGTTAATGCTAAAATAATCTGCTACCCTCATTTTTTCTCTCTCGTTCAAGTATAATTATTATTGAGTGTGTTTACCTGTAGGTGCAAGGTGCTAATTCAATTGCATGAGCGTTAATTGATTCAGACTGTTTATCTACAGGTGCAAGCTATTTCTCTGCATGAGCAACTCTTCCTGCACATATACAATAGAAATGCATTAATGGATTTCAGCAAAAAAATTCAGGCACATCTTCAAAAAAAAAAATATGTGCATCTTAATTGCACTTATATAAAAAAAGTGAGTACAACTTCATAGACTGGAAAAGAGTGGACAGATGAACCATCTGGCTGTGCAGTTTGTCATTCTTCTCAAATCATAGTATCATTACTAATCATGGAAAAACAAATCTAGAGTTTCAGAATCAATATAATTTATCATACAAAGGTAATAATGAGATGCACGCAGGATCATATTCGTAGAACTGATCAACTGGAGTTAATTGATTATTATTTGGCCAAAATATCCAACAAAAAAATAGAGCAATCGCAGCTAAGGATAACCAATGTTGGCCTAGAAGACTTTTTAACAAAATTGTGATCGTAAATAAGGCAATCAGGAATGGAATTTGATGATACTAGAAATGCATTACAAAAATATTGTCAAAAGTAAACACACTTATGACAACATGCATACACATGTATTTAAGTAGGTATAAGAATTTTGTAAGAGTCAATCCATTTCATGTCCACATCAAGAGAGTTGCACACATATATCAAAAGTAATAAAACAGAAGCGTTAGAGTTTTGTTACATTTAAAAAGTCCATGACAACTGCAAATCTCCAATTCATAGCAAAGGTGCAGCATAGCAAAATATATATATTCAAAATTTGTAAAGGAAAAGCTTAAGAACTGGGAACCTAGTACATAGATACAGAGGCGACCAAAGCACATTTTATATGGATGACTGATTAAACTGAAATAAATCATACAAAATTAAACATAGCTTAACTAAAAACTACTTGTGATCAAACGGTGTGCGTATATAAAAAAACAAAACGTTTAGCGTAAATAGGACAAAGTCTCACCCGCTAGAAAAAATTCACACAACCATGAGCATAAAAATGGGGCCAGTCACAGATCTGGGTGAAATAGTGGTTGCAAAATCTCTCGCAAACTTGTTACGAATCTCTACCCTTTCATTTCGGCAAAACACCGTAAAAGCAGATCTCGTGAAAGTTTAAAAAAAACGTTGAGTAGAGGAGCAAGTCCGGGATGAACCAGATTAGGATAGGGGAGGTTGGGGGAGGGGGGCAGCACCTGATCTAAAAATTACCGAACAAGAACAGGATGAGGACGAACCACCGCCCGATTCGAACAAAAACGAACACAACGATTCGTCAATGCCACCTCAAAATTGAATCCGCTTCCACGGAAAACGAAACCGGCTGAAATTGCAAATCCGCGCCCGACTCGAATCGGGATTAGAAGGAGAAATTGTAACCAAATCGAAACAGATTGTCACCTGATAAAGAAGGCTCCCCACACGCCGGGCGGCGCACCGCGACTAGACTCGGACCCGGCGAGGCGCGGCTGGGGATTACTCGTCGAGGCGAGACGAAGAAGAAGAGCAG
This sequence comes from Hyparrhenia diplandra, assembly GCA_015847255.1. Lineage (NCBI taxonomy): Eukaryota > Viridiplantae > Streptophyta > Magnoliopsida > Poales > Poaceae > Hyparrhenia > Hyparrhenia diplandra. Next base: position 91,250 of record JADLZK010008663.1, read on the forward strand.
CCCGCCGCGTCCGGCCGCGCCCCCACGCTTCCCGGGCGACGCTAACGACCAAAAGCAGCCTCTGCCGGGCCTCTCGCGCGCGTCGTTCCTGGCGCGGCGCTGATGAGAGGGGCGAAGGTTCGCCGGCGCGTTGAGCCCGGGGAGGGTTCGCCGCCATCCCAAAATCGCCGGTCCGACGAGGGTTCCCGCAACGGGCGAGTCGAGGGGGAGAGAAAGGGGAAAGGGAACGGTCGCCGACACCGGGCGGCTTTCATGGCGCTTTCACCGTTTCATAAATATTTTAAAAATGATTCTAGAAAACACCGGACGGGCCCGACGGCTCGTGGGCCAGGAAACCAGCCGTAAAGAGTAGAGGGGAGAGTAGAGGGGAGCGCAGAAAGGCGCGCGTGCACCGTTTTTTTCTCAAGTGGCGCCGCGGCGCCAAATAAGGAATTGGTCGAGTAGGCCCCGCGGCCGGTTGTCGCCGTCGATCGGTAGGCACAAAGACGAGCATGGTCCGCCGGTGGGAGAGGTAGCCGGTGGCGTGGCGGTCGACGGGACAAGAGCCGACACGATTCTCGATGCCGACGGGAGGCGCGCGCCGGAGGCATCCGCGTCACGCGCCACCGGCTTGCCTCTCGCCCGTGGCTTCGATTTGACCTCGACGTCCCCTTAGAGTAATTGATTTTGAAAGCCGTAATCAGGCTTTACTCCCGAAAAACTTATAAATTCTTCAATAGAAAAGATATCCCCCGGGTGCAAATGATTTGGGAAAAATATTATGGTGGAGGAAAACTGCCGGGGTCCACTGTCAAGGGATCTTTTGGTGGAGAAGTATGATCAAGAACCTCCAAAATTTCAAAGAGTTGGCTGCACCAAAACTATTAGATGGTCACAGCTTATCCTTCTGGCAAGATAATTGGAACAATCACACTCTCCACTCCACCTTTCCTGAATTGTACTCTTTTGCCACAAATAAAAAGATCACAGTGGGCTCTGTTATTCGCACTCCAAGACCTCAACCAGCTATTTCATCTGCCAATTTTCGAGGTGGCCTTCTAGCAACTACAACTCCTTCAGCAAGAGCTGCAAGACATCAACATCACAGACCAACATGACAAATGGATCTACCCCTGGGGTAACAACTTCTCCTCTTCTAAGACTTACAGAAAACTCATTGGTCATCAGCAAACAAATGTGGTTTACAAATGGCTCTGGCTCAATCCTTGTCAGCCCAAGCACAGGGTGTTCTTTTGGCTGCTGCTCAAAGACAGATTGAGCACAAGAAACTTGCTAAGAAGAAGACACATGGAGCTCCCTTCTTACTCCTGTGTGTTTTGTGTCAGTATTCATGAAGAAACTTGCACCCACCTTTTCCTAGACTGTCCTTTTGCCAAGCAATGCTGGCAATTTGCACAAATTGACATCCCCCTGACAGCAGAATTTCCAGAAGTACTTGGACTAATTAAAGATCAAATGCAATCAAGATTCTTCATGGCAACCTCAATCCTTATCTGCTGGACAATCTGGACATCAAGAAACAAGCTCATTTTTGAGGGTATTCAGCCGACAGTTGTCATTGCAAAAGAAATTTTCAGAAAAGAAATGCTGCTGCTCAAGCACAGAGTCAAGTCAGGGGTTAGTCATCTTTTTGATCTATGGATACAATCGATCCTCTAGCTTCCAGCTCAATTGCTAGGCTCCTGGGCCTCTTTTCTTTTTTTTCTTTCAAAGTTCCTTAGTCCTTGGGCTTTGAACTGCTACTCTCTTTTTTTTCCTTTTTTATTTTGTTTGTTGTAATTTGTACCTGGTTTACTCTTGCCTTTAATTAAATCACCTGTAGGGGCCTCGGCCCCTCCAGTTCTTTCAAAAAAAACCAGCCGTCGCGTGCCTCTGCGTTATACTATAGTCTGCACCAGCTGCGCGTCACGGCGGCGAACGAAGATGGGAGCTTGCGCGTACACGATCGCGGCCTCTCTACAATCTCCACCCACCCGTACGTGCTAGGGGCCTAGCATGCGTTGGCCTCGCGTGCCGTCCGGCGGGCATCGGCACCGCGCGCGCGCGGCCGGCGCGGTGGAGGATGCCTACTGATGGATAGGCCATGGCCGGGCGGCTCGGCTCTGGAGATAGGCCGGCCTCAAAGTTTTTTTTTTTTTTTTTTTTTTGACATTAACCTCAAAGTCAGTTGATGTGTCCGTGGATCCGTGCACAGTCGCCCTGTCTCTTCGGGCGGGTCTACGTACGCATCCTCGGCCTTTGTTTTGTTGGTACGAAACTGACTTAGTAGTGTTTTGGTTGCATTAAAATACATTTACGAATCGATATTGTTCCTAAGGGTTTAGGGGTAATTGTGTACCATAATAAATTATTAAGTACTCGGTATTTATATGATTATATTTAATCTTTTGGAAAAGTGTGAACGACCGTTACAAATGGAGGCCGGATCAGGCGGAGACAAACTATCGGTCTCGGATCTTGCACCACCAATTACACCAGCAACTGCCAAACCGGACATGCAGTTGCAGACTTCAATGCCCGCCCGCCGCTCCCTCTCATGTCCTCTCGTGGTTTATTTTATTATACTTTTATTCATGTCCCCTCTCATGGTTTATTTAGACCATTATAAAAAAAAAAAAAAAAAAACAATGGTAAGTACATTGTGTGTCCAATTAAACTATGCTGAATTTGGAATGTAGTGTCTTGTAGACATGTGCACGTCACATGTGCAAATCTGTTAGTACCTATGAAAGTACAACATGTTTTATTTCATCATTACGATACTTCTATTATTAGTATCTCTTTTATATGTTAAAAAAAAGAAAACAAAAGAAGTTAATACAAATACACTAGTAGTGAGCACCAGCTCTGTCTCCTGACTTTTCTCTCAGCAAAAAATATTAATTGTCTGCTTTTTGTGAAAACCCCATGCTAATTCCAAGCTTTTTTTTTTTCTTTGAGCATCGTGCTAATTCCAAGCTTTGGTTAGTACGGAAACAGGACAAGGAATCGATGCTTCCGTAGCAACTGAACCAATCAACACCTAGGGATATAGTATAGTACTGTAGTATGGTGCTGGCCTTGTCACTTTACAAAAAAGCAACGATCGACACGACACTCACGATCCCAATGAAAATCATCGCTTTTGTTATATATACGAATGTCTATCCCAAAAACCAAAAGGGAGGGCGGCCAACACAACCCAATAAGAAAACTTTACTCATTAATTGCGCATCATGATAAGGGACCCACTTTTTTTTGCTTTATATAAAGACCACAAGCAACTCATAGATTCCGTCTAAAATGGATCACAAATCCGCGAGATATGTGGAACAGTATGTTTGATGGATCGTCTTTGTGATATGGAAGGAACATATACATGTGCATGACGATATAAGCTACAGATGGGTGATGGATGGAGATCTTTCGGTGGTAATGGTGGTATGGAGTGAGTTATATGAAAAGGACTTGAAAAAGGAACCAAGGCAGTACTGTGGTGGAAACTATTTAGGTATCAAAGGACGGACCACCTTAAGATACACGGCTACCGCGACATGTGTGTACGAAGAGCTTCAATTAATTCATCAATTCGGAGCCGCAGCTCGTACTGTCACAGTACCAACGCTACTCATGAAACATCGACACGTCGATCTATACGAGCGAGCCATCGTACAAAAAAATAGATGTATTGGCGTCCCGGAACTTAAACCTCTTGCCTGCACTGCATATATTATTATAATAATATGCATATACATATGTGACTTGCACACATGAATAATAGACACATGCGAATTCTGTTATGATGATGATGGGGCCAAAGACAGAGAGAAAGATGCATGGGCCTGCCTGCACTAACAAATTAATAAGTTAATTAATGTATATAAATACTGAACAAGATCATTTTGATCACTCAACCTACCTCCTCCTAAAGTCGATACCGTCACTCGCCATGAAGTTGCTTTACTTTTTATATATAAATAATACAGTGCAGTCTAAAAAGTAATCCTTTTCTTTTCGAATTACAGGGCATATATAGAGACGGCAGATATCCACAAAATATGTATGTGCACTCGCTCTCTGTGTAACCTATTTCCAAAGACTAAGATGATCAGTCTCAAGTTAACAAAATTAGCACATGCTTACATTACCTCTATCTGTTGATGGCCGACGAACTTGTGTAGTACTCCCTCCATTTCAAATTACATTCTGTCTTTTCTAGATGCATTTCCTTTATTATATATTTAGTTATGCACTATGTTTAGATACAAAGTAAAAAAAAATGTGTCTAGAAAAGCTAAAAAATCTTATAATTTGGAACGGAGTTAGTATCAAAGATAGAATTTGGATCTCGCGCCCAACTGCCAACCGCACATCGTCCACTGCATATGCAGTTTTTCTCGATCCACTCGCTCTGCTTGCTTCGAGATCATGTGCCCCGGCAGAAGGGGCGCGCGGCTACGCGTTCAGTGTTTGCGCAGATCAGTCCCTGTAACGCCAGCTAAGATAAATCATCTAATTGTCGACTAGCTAGTACATACTTCTTGTTGTTGCATGTACGCATCTGTTTTGTTGTACTTAGTACATGCATATACTCCCCTCCGCCCCATGGACTTCGTCGTTTTTGACTTTTGAACTTCATGTTTGACCATCCGTCTTATTCAAAATATTTTTACAAATCATAAAATAAATTAATCAATATTCAAGTATCTTTATTGATAAAAAAATAAGTGGTAACAAAATAAATTATATTTATGCAAAAATTTGAATAAGACGAAGATCGAATAAGATGGCATGGAATCCAAGATGACAAAAACTCAGTGGGCCGGAGGGAGTATGTCGTTGCTTAATCAAATATCTTACTCGCCACATTCAGGGATGATATGGATATATTGTCGTGTCGATCAGCTGGCCGCCTGATTTCTTGTATGGCAAGGTCGCGTCTATGATCGCACACGCATCTCCTGGTTGCCGTCAGTTCTGCACCCGTAATAAATTGAGATTTGAGAAACACACGCACGGAAGGTTTAGGCCCTCCCAGTCCCTGCACAGCTGCAGCATGTCCTGTGCCGGCTTGCCTTATCTCTCTACGCAAAATAATATAACAAGGGAGATTATAATTAAACAGAACACAAGCGTAGCACGATGATCCTGCAACGTAAATTTTTATATCACTATTAAGAAGGGAGTAGGTGATTTCTTTTGTGTGATGATGGCACATTAAAGGGGTCAAGCTCCACTGTTCCAACATTGACAGTGTATATATCTGAAAACCAGAAGCAGTTATAAGCAGCATGGTAAACGGCACCGAAATAAACAGCTCCAACTCCAGGTGCTTCCTGCAACCACCACAACGGATCCACGGTGTTAAACAAATGCAATCTGGCTGGTACTGTACATACGGACTCCAAATGCATGATATCCAAGTTTGTCAGTAATGTTCACACACAGGTACGTGTTTCTTCGTGCGTACGTACTTGCTCGCTAGGGAAGAAAGGAGACGATATAGGAGGATAATATACTTTGACGGTACAATGTATAATTTTGATCCTATAGTCAATTCGGAGTCAGGATGGATATATTGTTAGTTGGTGAAAATTGTTTGGGTATATATATATATATATATATGGTCCCAACAAGATCTCCTGCATTATATGTATATATATTATTATGTATGAAATATTGTATGGATGTACCAGGGTGCCGTTGAGGTGAGCTGTGGGTTGTTGCTGCTGTCTGCTAACCACTAGTATATAGCTATAGGTAGCTCAAGTCCTATCTACACGTACGTATAGGTTCGTAGGAGTAGTATATATTATGAACAAAAAGATAGTCCACTATAAAAGGGAGCTGAGATGGGAGAGGAAACCTCGTTGTGTATTCCTTCGCACGTGCAACACCTACAGCTGGCTAACGAACTCGATCAACCACCTGCATGCATATATATGCATGGTACCGTACCATGCTCACTACTACAGATAGCTTCTGTAGGGCGGCTCATAAGCTGCTGTAGGGGCGGTTACGAAAACCGCCCCTAACTCACCGTTGCTTCAGCGGGTTTTTGCTAAGTAAGTAGGGCGGTTGGTGATGCAACCGCCCCTACTTGTATGAGCCGCCCCTACAAGAACCTGTACCAAAACGCGATTTCAAAATTCGAAAAAAATACCAAAAACATTTTATTTGAACCGGGAATTTTTCGCGTATTTTTTCACAGAAACCGCGCGCTACGCTGGCCGGCGGGATTCGAACTCACGACCTCGTGCTTGCGCGCGACCCCTCCCTACCACTACACTACACACTCACATGTGTCCATATCACATTCCGCGTCCCCACATATTATACAAATCCGAGTGCAAATTGACTATTTGAGGCCCTAAATGAATTCAAACTAAAAAGTCGTCAACTACAAAGTTTCATAACTTTTCGAGATCTACATTTCATATGTACAAAGTTTTTTCATCCGAAGTCGTTTTACGAAATTTGAATTTCAAATTTGAGACATTTCAACACAACTTTTGCATGACTAGATGATTTCAAAATAAAAAGTCGTCAACTACAAAGTTTCATAACTTTTCGAGATCTACATTTCATATGTACAAAGTTTTTTTTCATCCGAGGTCGTTTACTTAATTTCAAATTTTAAATTTGAGACATTTGAACATGACTTTTGCATGACTAGATGATTTCAAAATAAAAAGTCGTCAACTACAAAGTTTCATAACTTTTCGAGATCTACATTTTATATGTACAAAGTTTTTCCATCCGAGGTCGTTTTACGAAATTTTAATTTTTAGTGTCAAGTTTCAAAATTCGGGATCTCACCGTAGGGCGCCTCAATATAGAGCCGCCCCTACTGCGGACTACATTAGGGGCGGCTAGTGATTGAACCGCCCCTACAGTAAGTTTTTGTAGTAGGGGCGGTTTCAGTAACACCAGCCGCCCTAATGTAGTCACTATAGGGGCGGCTCGTTTGGTATTTCACTGTAGGGGCGGCTCGTAAAACGAACCGCCCCTAATGCAAAAGGGGGGCGTTCTTACAGTAAGTTTTTGTAGTAGTGGCTCAAAGTCAACGTAGAATCGGGATGGATATATCCATGGTGGAGACGCGTAAGACGTGAGAGTAGTCTTCGTCTAGTCGCAAAAGAATTAAATTTGATAGGAACAAGAAGAGTAGTGTGTGTTGTGCTTGTGCTAGTGTCAAGTTTTGAGCAGAGATCGACTCGAGCAAGGTGTACTCATCGTAAGTAGTGTTGCACGATCACGTGTGCACACCTGCGTGCGTACGCACGCACGCACGCGGTACATATATACTCCAAGTCCACCTACGCACTGTGTACACGCAAGGCGCCATGGCCCAATGGTGTGGGAGAATATGTATGACACAATCCATCCATCATGCATAATGGAGAAACTATCAGTGCTCAATATGCAATGATTCAGACCCGCAACAATGTTAATCAACTCATCATGTCATGATCAAGCATGTGGTGCAAGTGTGTGCAAGGCATCTGGAACTAATAGAGGTCAGGCTCAACGTACTGCTGGATCGGCCGGGGATGTTGGGGTATGGTCTTGAAGCTGGAGTCGTAATTATTGGAGTCGTCGTACTACACACCACCCACTGGATCAATCGAGTAATTATTGGAGTCGTCGTACTATACTAGTACATTAGAGCCTGACAGCGTATTTGTGTGGCACGTACCAACCAACGTGGACGACGCCTGCACGCAGCTAGCTGGGTCCGGCGAGTAGGCGCAGTTGCCGGTCCAGTGGGCGGTGGCGTGCGGTCGGAGTCGGATGGACAGGGACAAGAGCCGAGCCGACACGGATGGATATGCGGATGCCGACGGAGGGAGACCGACCGACCGCGCTCGAGGCGTCCGCGTCACACGCCACCTGCAACTAAAGGGCTGGCTGGCTGCCTTCGATTGGACTCGACGGCGTGCCTGCCTTGGATCACCACCAGCCGTCACGTGTTCTTGGCAGCAGCGATGATCGATCGGAGCTTGGATTACGGCGGGGTGGCGGCACCGCACGGTTGAATAAAGCCAACACGCGACCAGATTGATCCATGGCTGAGCGTTCGTGCTAGCATATGCGTTCGCCGCGCCGTCCGGGCATCCAGCGGCGCCACATGCAAGACCGCGCGGCGGGGTCGGTGTGGAGGATGCCTGGTGCTACAGATGGCCAGGATTGGTGGTGCACATGCCGCCTTCTACACATGCATCGCCGTCGTTCCGCCACCGCATGACGTACGCTCGTTTTTCTTTATGTGTACAGTGGAGTATGCATCCAAATCCTGTCCCTATAAACCTTGTCCAAAGACTAAGATGCTTAGTCTCAAGTTAACAAAATCGATCACCACAAATCCTGTCCCTAATGCAAGCAAGCACCGAGCCTGACGGCTTTGGCTCTGTGACCGGCGACTGCTGGCGCGGCGCTGAGCCTAATGTACGTGCCTGACAAGCCGCAAACCATTTGCGATTTGCCCTCGCAGACATGGTATAGTGTGGTATGGCTGGGGCGAATGTTCTCTTCTTTTGTTTTCTAAAATGGATCAAGTTATTTTTTTGCCGTATGATTGAACATTCTCTTTTCTCTATAACAAAAAGTAAGCTTGTTAATTAATAGACCCATAAATGTGATGGGTTCTTACATATTTTATACTAGATGAATACCCCGCGCTGCTGTGGGGTTTATTAATAATTTGAAAGGAAATTATAGTATTGTTGTCTATAGTACTATGAATGAAACTATCTTAAATTAATTTTATGGACAACTAAATGCATGTTAGTGGATGAAGAGAAACTATCATAATACATATGCTAGTTGGACATAATTATAACTTCTAGTGGATGTTGATGTGGATGCTTTGCATGTTAAGAGAAATAGCTTAGTGGGGTTTATCTTTATAGAAGTAGTAGATTGGCATTAATACAAAAGTGAACGTGAAAGACAGGTCAATCTACCATTTTGTATTTACCAATCATAAAACGTACGTATGGACAATTTTTATGTTTTGTTAGATGGGTCAATTTACTTTTTGTTTTGTACGACCAAATATTCTCTTTGCCACAAAGTCAAGGTGTCTGCAGGCGTGAGTCAAGAATCAGGAGCAGTTCGTATAGTGGCGAGACGTGACGGACCACAAGATTAGATTTAAGAACGACAATCATATTAATACTCAAAAAAAAAAAGAGGTCCATGTGGACAAATACATTGTGAGACTGCATCAGGCAGTGTTTAGAATAGTTATTGTTGTTCACCACAAAGATTACAAAATTGGAATATTCCAAGTTTGAATTCGTGTCATGCAGATCGAGCAGTTGCTAACAGGACGAAGCTAGAGCAAATTAGATAGCGAGAGAGAGCATGTGAGTGCTCATGGAGTTTGGTTGATAAGTTAGCTTTGATAGCGATGGGTAGCATTCATCGAGAGAGAGCAACCAATGTCGTGCATGCTGACCTAGGTTTGGAAGGGCCGGAGCGACAATACAACAGGCGCTACGGTGTGTGCACGTTGGGCTTCTCTGTGTGCAGTGCGACCACATGAGGAGGCCAACCATGGGTGCATAGACATGTCTCATGGGAAGTGCATATGTGGTTAAATTTTAACCAAACTCACATATATTTATTTGCATTTTTTTTTTGTGGGGGACATGTGCCCCCACACCCTAACTATAATGTAACTTCGCCCTTATCCACATCAATTATCTGAGAGTACTTAAGAAACACACCTGCTGATGTATTATCACATCATCAATGTCCTGGCCTAATTCAGAGTGATGGGACTAAGAGTGATGCTGATTAAGTAGAAGATCGATGACCGGTGGATGCATATCGCTATGTAATGCGTCACAACTGGTGGACGCACATCACTACGTACATACTCCGGGGCCCCTACGCTAACAAGTTAGTATAAGTACTACTCTAGCTGTTAACAAATTGATCATGTATGCTTGGTGCAACTAATTATTATATTTGTGGTTACGGTACGCTCTCCACGTTGTTAAAAAGTTAAGTATAATTGTAAAAAAAAAAGTTAAGTATAATTACATAAGCTTTCGCGCGCCACTTGGCCATTTGCACCCCTCGCGACGTACCTGAGCGAAGCACGAGGGGAGTAGATCGAGCACCCACTCACCTGTTGTGTCGGTGTGATTAACGATGGTGTACGTGCCCATGCAACTATGATGATCTTGTAGTTGAAAAGGATTTCTTATAGGGAAAAAAAACACATATGCCTTACGGCTGTGGTGAGCGATATCGCAGGTGCGTGCGTCAGCAACGACGGGTACAGCCGTACAGGGTAGCTAATAACGACCGATGGGTTAGTGACGAGAGAGATCAAATTCGAATCATCCCGGCCGGCAGAGATCTTGTTACGAGATTTGCTAATCTCCCGTTTTGTGGTTCACCGACGCCGGCCGGCACTCCCATCCGGCAATATCGTCGTCGATACTTGCACGGCCAGGGCCAGGTTAGTGCCACGTACGTTGGACGGGGTTGAGCTGTGCACGCGTGACGTCGGATATAGATGCGCGCGGGTAGTCATCCATGGAGGTCAGAGCCAACGTGCTGTAGTACTACTCCCTTCATACAATGCATGTTTTTCACTTTAGCAAGTACGAGTAGAGCATTACTGGCACTGATTGAACAACAGGCACAAGAAACGTATTCTAGTACTAGTACGTACTTGTTGTTGCATGCGTTCGTGCTAGCTTAGCATATGCGTTCACCGCACCGCGCCGTCCGGGCATCGGCGCCACATGCATGGCCGCGCGGCGCGGTGTGGAGGACCTGGTGCTACAGATGGCCGGGATTGGTGCACATGCCTACTGCTACACATGCATCGCCGTCGAACCATCGTCGTGGCTAATGTGTACGTGCTTGACCAAGGCGCAAACCATTTGCGATTTGCTCGTAGACATGGTATAGCGGTATGACTGGGGCGAATGTTCTCTTTTTGTTTTGTAAGATGGATCAAGTTATTTTTTGTCGTACTTCCTCGGGATGGTATTAGAAGTCGTTTAGGACAGCGACACGGTTTCCAAAACACACATTTGACCTCTTATTATTATAAAAATATTTATGGAGACGCGATATATGTAGACTTTTATCAAAGTATTTTTAAGACAAATCTACTCATATAAGTTTTTTACATTTACAAACTCAACAACTTAAAAGTTATTGATGATTTATATTCCCGATGTTTGACTCAAACCTTGTACAAAACGACTTCTCGATACCAACCCGAGGGAGTATGATCGAACATTCATTGCAACAAAAAGTAAGCTTGTTAATAGCCCCATAAATGTGACGGGTTCTTACATATATATTTTATATTGATATTAATACGAAAGTGAAGGTGAAAGACAGGTCAATAATATACTATTTTGTATTAACCAATCATGAAACGTACGTATGGACAATTACTTTTTATGTTTTGTAAGATGGGTCAATTTTATTTTTGTTTTCTATGACCAAATATTAATTCTCTTTGCCACGAAGTCAAGGTGTCTGCATGCGTGAGTCAAGAATCAGATGCAAGACGTGACAGACCACAAGATTAGATTTATGAACGACAATCATATTAATACTAAAAAAAAAGAGGTCCATGTGGACAAATATATTGTGAGACTGCATCGGGTAGTATTTAGAATAGTGATTGTTGTTCACCACAAAGATTACAAGATTCGAATATTCCAAGTTTGAATTTGCCTAAATACTTTTTACGCGCGCAGGATATAGATAATTGAATGCACACCGGATCCACCGTCCAGCCCGCGCGATGCTCGCTCTTGACCACCCGTTGTATTCAGCGCCTCCCCACACCACTCGCCCTCTCCACACTCGTCCCTGAAGCGCTCTCTCCCCAAACCGGACCGCCCCGCCGTGCTGGGAGCATGCGGCTCTTACGCCGCCGGAGTCCGGAGGCCACGCCACCACCAACGGAGACCCATCGCCTCCCCACGCCGGCGACTCACCTTGTCCCCTGCATGGCCATAGGCGAGTTGCTCCCCCACCGGCGATCCATTGCCTCTCCGCGCCCGCCAGTGGGTTCCAACGACTTCTCGCTCCAACACCCGAGGTAGGCGGCGGCGGCGTCGCCGGTCGATCGCCGCCGCCGATTCACCGGATCCGGTGGTGGTGGCGACGGATCTGCGCCCAGGTAGTCCTCCTCCCTTCTCCTCTCGACATGACAAATTGCCATATTATAGGTAGGGATAGGGGTTAGCTGCGGAGTTTGTCTGGCCATAATTGGCCGCTTGGGCGCACTGATTTTGACCCGCACTCACGCTCTTTGATGTTTATTGCGTGCCATAAAGTTCGTGGAATAATTTGGGTTAGTGCTATTGATCTGACGAGAAATGCATCCGGAATGGATCTGTACAATGTGCAATATGTTATTTGGGATTCAGAAGTTTGTCCTCAAGTTGGACAATATATTTCATTGATCCAAATCATTAGTGATTAGTGAATTTATTATAGTATTGGTATTGATAAATTATTTGAGATGGACAAGTTTCTGAAGTCCGTTCTACTTTTTTTTTTCTGAATGTTGAATATATAGAAATGTTGTTCGACTCTTTTGGTCGAGGAAAATTGTCACCATTGAGCTTTGCCCTGTACAGCAACTGAAAATTTAGCTGTTTAACAGCATTGGTTTGTTATCTAATTGCTATCATGGATATTTTCTTCACATCTTATTGTCTTGCTCCCTAATTATAAACTGAATATGTTATGGTTCTGAACTAGCAAAACATGGAATCACATTGTTCTACGTACATTATCTGACTTCTATAACTGACTCATTTTATGGCATACATGTCCAGGCAAACCACCGATTTACAGCAAATAAGCAGGGGTGAATTTATGGATGTGCGGCTGACAATCACATTCGGCCCCTGAATGTGGAGAAATCTATCTAAGCTGCCCCAGATCTTCTTGGCGAACTATTTGTTTTCTCGGCAAGTACTTTGCATTGTTTTTGTTTTCTAAGCGACTTTGTCATCAATGGTCATTTTAAGTTAAAATGAATATAGAAAGGAATGTGGTATTTTCAGTCACCTCTCCCAATGTGACTATGATCTGACTACAAACGAGTCCTATACTTTATCAACTAGAAAAAAAAAATCCCAATGTGCCAAATATAGAACTATTGTGTATACCGAGAAAGCACTAGATTTACAATAAACATGGCAAGCTATAAAGATATTGGGTAGCTAACCAACCAGAAAGCAAGGAGAAGGAACTCCATTGATTGATATCTCCATAAAAATACTACATGGGACACACAAAAAATGCTAAAGATACAACATATATACCTGATTGGATGAAGGTGCATGTTGTCGCTTATCGGTCCTCTAGCTGTTTTCCTTCATAAAATGACAAAAAAATTTAATAAACTGAAGGCAATGTTGGAGGTGCAAGCCAATATAAAGTAGCTAAATAAATAGATCAAGGCATATGTAGTAGTGCATCGTAAGGTGTGTACTTGGAACAATACTGAGAATGGGGTATTTTTTTGGCAGACAGTGCAACCAATCGGGCCAGCTTTATAGGAATCAGGTGACTCGCGTATTCAGGCGTGCTGATAACAACCTCGACCACCGTTAGATGGTGTGTTCACATATGAATGGTTTACTAAAATTCACAATATTCAGATTTGGTGTGTTACTAACGAGATGTGAACAAAAAACAACATAGGTAATGTTTCCTGTGCTTGAGGCCATGGGAAACAACGGATCACAGACAGCGGGACACTACTAGTTGTTTGGTTCTAAACCTAAGGGAAAAATATTTGAGGTAATGGACTCAATGAGGAGTTTGGGAGACCAAAGGCTAGGGAAAAGCTGCAACAAAATCATGGAGGACATTAAAACTCTATGGTGCACAGTACGTGGGGAAAAAAACTAGCAATTTAGTATGATACACAAGGCATTTATGTATGAAAAGCAAAGCAATTATGGTGTGCATTGTGGGTATCTTATGGTAACAAACAAATAAAGTCTAAATATATACACTACATAGGCTAAGAAACATTTTTTGAGGAGTCGGACTTACGAAATAAAGCCAAAAAGGCAATAAATCCATTAGTGAGCACACTTAATCTTTAACCTTATTTTGCAAATAAAAAAATCAGCAACCATTTTTCATTAACTTAGGAAGATGACAGAACATACTCCCTCCATTTCAAAATAAATCAATTTCTAGAATCAAACTCGTTACTAAAACCTGACTATTAGTTTCACCCTAGGACACTAGTGACCAGTCGTAGAATGTGCCTTGTTCTATCCATTTATGCCCGTAATCATTGAGAGCTGATGTGATGTGCCTTGACAACAGTACCCAACTGACACAATACAATTACACTACACAGTAGCAATATCAACCTTTTCATTGAAGATGAAGATTGTATGTGTGATAGTGTACTGTACAACAGACCATTTTACATACCTTTATGCGTGATAGTGTACTCAATATTTTCACTATCAGGTATTTAATTATCTTGATTAATTTTCCCTACTGATGTTAGTGTTTTTCCTTGAATTGGCATGCACCTGTATATTCTGTACATGAATATGGTTCTGTTAGATATGTGACCACTCCACTGTGTGCAGGTTCCCTAGCACGATTCATTGGCGGTGTGCTAGGGAGATTGAAATTTGGTATTCATTGTCGTGATTGGCACACTGCACTGCTACCCAGAGACCATGGGTTAATGTTGTAGACTCGCTCCTTTCTTGTCAGCTCACCAAGTTAGTTTCCATCTCGAATCATGAATTTGTTATGCTATTACTCTTTTCTATAGAAATAAAATGGTTTAATTCTGCTTCTAGCACACACGTAAGGTTACTAAAGATGGTTCCTTTTTCTTGAAAATGAACAATGGCATGCACAATTCTATTGGTCAATTGTTTCTTTCAAAATTTTTAGTGAAACATCATTTTTCGTTTGGTTCTCAACTAGAATCTAGTAAAGTCACTATCTTGCATCCTAACGTTTTCCCACTTGTTTGCAGGGTTGTGGTCCTTTCTATGAATTTCTGTACATGGACTTGGCCAAACACTTCAATCCCTACAAAGCATTTTCTTCAACAGTACAAGCAATTTAGTTTTGCTATATAGTAGATTTTAGTTAGTTTTACCAAAAAATGCATGAGCGACAGAAGATATGAGGGGAATCGCAGTAAGAATCATGGAGCTGAGATATGTAGGGAAGAAACATAGAAGATGCATTGATATGTTTTTTCAAATACGTGTTATAGTTGATAAGCCTCAACACTTGTTTAATTTTGGATGTATGTTGTTTTATTTGATCATCTTGGGTTCCGTGGATTTTGGACTATGCATGAGATTTCTAGAACAAAATGGAGAATACATGTTTCTACGTGAAAGTGGGCTATTTGAACGTTAAAAAATGCTTACGGTAGAACAAAGTGGGCTAGGCTTGGGAGCGGTGCTCGTTTGGCACGTGTCTGTTTGTGAGCGCGCAAAACTCTCCCCTGCTCCCTGTTTTTTTCCTTTTCGGTAAACAACTCCCGCTTTTTTCCTTTTCTCGTAAGCGTGTTCGGTGGGTTTCTAAAAATTGAGTGTGCAGTCAGATTGGGTGTTTCCTGCGCGTGCAGGCACTAGTAAATTCCTTGAATTTGTGTCATGCAGTCCGATAAGTTGTTGACAAATACATGGCTAGAGCAAATTAGAGAGTGTACACTTGTTGCTGGAGATCATCAGCGGACGCATGACACATTCATTTGAGGTGAAAGAACTTTGAATTAATGCCTTGTTGAACATGTGAGTGCTTATGGAGTTGTTGGTTGATAAGTAGCTTTGATAGTGATGGGTAGCATTCATCCAGAGAGGGCAAAAATGTCGTGCATGCTAACCTACGTGTGCAAGGTCAGCAGCGACAATGCAACAGGCGCTACGGTGCGTGCACGTTGGGCTTCTCTGTGTGCAGTGCGACCGCATGAGGAGGCCAACCATGGGTGTATAGACATGTCTCTTGGGAAGTGCATATGTGGTTAAATTTTAACCAAACTCACATATTTATTTGCATGTTTTTTTGGTGGGGGTGCATGTGCCCCCACCCCCTAACAATAATGTAACTTCGCCCTTATCCACAACAATTATCTGAGAGTACTTAAGAAATACATGTGCTGACCTTGAATGTATTATCACATCATCAATGTCCTGGCCAATTCAGAGGGATGTGAACACACAACCCCGGCAACATCGCCTGTGCGTGCAGATGGCTATGTAATGTGTCACAACCGGTGGATGCAGATCACTACGTACGTACTCCCGGCCCCCTACGCCAACTAATTAATATAAGTACTACTATAGTTGTTAACAAATTGATCATGTATGCTTGCTACAACTAATTATTATATTTACAAATTGATCATGTGTGCTTGCTACAACTAATTATTATATTTGTGGTTACGGTACGCTCTCCACGTTGTTAAAAAAAAGTTACGTATAATTCTAAAAAAAAAAAAAAAAAAAAAGTTAAGTATAATTGTAAAAAAAGAAAGTTAAGTATAATAATTACATAAGCTTTCGCGCGCCACTTGGCCATTTGCACCCCCTCGCGACGTACCTGAGCAAAAGCACGAGGGGAGTAGATCGATCGAGCACCCACTCATCTATTGTGTTGGTGTGATTAACGATGGTGCACGTGCGCAACTACGATGATCTTGTAGTTGAAAAGGATTTGTTATAGGTAAAAAAAACATATGCCTTCACGGCTGTGGTGAGCGATATCGCAGGTGCGTGCGTCAGCAACGACGGGTACAGGGACCTACAGTAGCTAATAACGACCGATGTGGTTCATGTTCATCATCCCGGCGCCGGCAGATCGAGATCTTGTTACGAGATTTGCTAATCTCCCGTTGTGGTTCATGTTCATCATCATCATCATATCGTCGTCGATACTTGTACTTGCACGGCCAGGGCCAGGTTAGTGCCACGTACGTTGGACGGTTGTTGAGCTGTGCACGCGTGACGCGACACATCGGATATAGATGCGCGCGGGTAGTCATCCATGGAGGTCAGAGCCAACATGCTGTAGTACTACTCCCTTCTTTAGCAACTAGAGCATTTCTGGCACTGATTGAACAACAGGCACAAGAAACGTATTGTAGTACTAGTACGTACTTGTTGTTGCATGTACGCATGCCTCTCATCTAGTATTAATTTGTTGTACGTGTGTTGATGTTGCTTAATCGAATATATTACTCGCGACATTCAGGTATGAAATGGATACTGTCGTATCGATCATCTCCGGGCGCCGACAGCTAGTTTAACAACGTAACTAATCCGGCCGGCACCCCTGATTACATGTATGGTTGCGTACGAATGTACGTATGATCGCACACGCATCTCCTGTGCCTTCCTTCTCTCCCAATAGATCCCCTGTATTAGTATATACGTACAATGTGTATGGACGAGTACTAGGGTGTGTAAGGCACGCACCGTTGTAGGTTGTTGCTGCTGTCTGCTAACCACTTGTTGTATACTAGCATGCATGTCTATCTAGTTCGTACGAGTAGTACGTGTATATGAACAATACTAAAAAAAAAAAAAGGAGGTAACTAAATTAAACAGAGATGGGAGAGGAAATCTCGTTGTGCTTTCATGCGCACGCACGCGTGCACCAGCAGCAAAGACACAGGTGGCTAACGAACTTGATGATTCAACCACCTGCTCCTACAGCATGCAGGCATGCTACCATACGTTGCTCAAAGTCAACGTAGAATCGGGATGGATATTGTTTGGTCTCGGTGTCAGTGAGTTTCATTAGAGATTAGTGGTATTAAATGAGACGATGTCGCATGGACTAAATGAAGCGAGATGTGATAAAAGTCCGGTGGCGCGCCTAGGTGTCTTTTTTTTTAAAAAAAAAGTTGTGTGGGATGAAATATGAAAAACTCACCTACATTGGATGAGTCTTGAAACTGGAAGATGAAACCTCTCTTTGAGATTTTCCATATCATTTGTTGTGTAGATGGTTTAGAAATTGAATTAATAGTACGTGAATATTTTCATTGCTTCATACTTCAGTTTTGTTGCCTTGGGCAGCAAAGCTTTAGTTGTGTAAACTTTAGTCCACTTTTGACCACACACGTGGACTACATGGGTCACCTCATGATGAATTGACGACGATGGATGCGTGTCGCGTGTGCACGTGCATGCACATAGTCCACGCAATGCGACATGCATATGGTGTCATGTAAACCATCGGTGGCTCAATGATTTAGGTCCACAAGTTGATGATGCATCTGGAATTAATGCAAGTCAGGCTTAACTGCCACTGGAGTCGTACGTGTACGTATACGAGTAGATCGTGGATTATTATTATTTCAATATGGTGTGCTTGTAGTACAGCATGACAGCGTGTTTGTGTGGCACCAACCTACGTGGACGGCGGAGGCTGGGTCCGGCGAGTAGGCGATATCGAGAGTAGGCCCCGCGGGCCGGTTGCCGGTCGGGTAGCCACAAAGACACAGCTTGATGCGTGCGTCCGTCGGTGGGAGAGGTAGCCGGTGGCGTGCGGTCGGACAGGACAAGAGCCGACACGGATTCTGATGCCGACGGGGAGGCCGCGCTCGCTGCAGGAGGCGTCCGCGTCACGCGGCCCCCGCCTGTGGCTTCGATTGACTCGACGACGGCCGGCGGTCCCGTGCCTCACCACCAGCCGTCGCGTGCCTCTGCGCTATACCATATCTACACCAGCTGCGCGCGTACGACGTCAAGGCAGCGAACCAAGACGCATCGAGGCACGTACACGATCGCGGCTCTCTCCAATCTCGCGTGCCGTCCGGCGGGCATGGGCGCGCGGTGGAGGATGCCTACTGATGGATAGGCCATGGCCGGGCGGCTCTGGTAGGTCACCATGTGTCCATCGCGCCACAGCCTCTGACCGGCCGGCGCATCGCCGTCGTCGCGGTGGCGTTACTGATAGGCCGGCCTCAAAGTCAGTCGATGTGGCCGTGGATCCGTGAACAGTCGCCCCTGTACGTCTCTTCGGGCGGGTCTACGCATCCTCTCGGGCTTTCTTTTGTTTGGGTTGACGCGAAGTTACGGCTTCACACCAACACACCGGGGGAGGGCCTTGACGCCCACGGAAGGTTGCACACAACCTTGAAGCGGCGAGCACCCGCCAGCGTGGAGCCCAAACCGATCTAGGGATCGGTAGGGGCGTGTGGAGCTCGGTGACGGCTGGAAGAACCTCCAACGCACTCCGGGAAGACCCGCCGGGAGGACGCACGCGAGGGGTGCTCTAGGACCAGCGTGGCCGCCTAGAACGCCCGACGAAGAACGCGGAGTTCGCCCGAATAACAGCAACGTAGAGGGGTTGAGGGAAGAAGATGACCTACAAACGGGACGGGAGGTAGATTGATTGTCGATTGGATGTAGATGGGATCAAATCGCCATGAACCTCTTTATTATATAGAGGAGGGTGGTCTTATCCTTTTAGGAAACCGCCCTTGGACGTTTCCAAGCATCAAAATCGACCTAAACACGATTGGAAACAAATCGGTTCGGATCTCGGACGACACGGGCTGCGTCGGGTGACCGGACGCACGATCGGGCCTTGACCGGACGCCCGGCCAACGGGTCCGGCCGACTTTCCGGTAAGGTCCGGCAGCCGGCTCGCGACGCCCGACCCGACCGGATCCTGGGACCGGACGCTGGACGGAATCATGGGTGCGTCCGGCCGATGCCCCGAAATCACCGATTCCAACCTGGTTGACCGGACTCACGGAGGAGTTGACCGGACGCTCGGTCGGGAAAGGGCCCGATCGGGTTTAACGTAAAGGTCGCAAACCGATCGTGGCGCGACCGACGGACGCCGTGACGGTCGCTGGACCGACGCGCTGTGAGTCCGGTCACGCCCGAAAAGCCTTTTTCGATCCTCCTCGAGCTAAGTCCGGAAATTTGCGGTGACTTGGACCTCCAAAATATGGCTAAGTCCGAATTTTGCGGTGGGTTAGCTCTTTTCGAGAATATGGCTAAGTCTGGATTTTTACCGTGACTTAGACCATGCCATTTTTGGATGTCAACAGTTTGTACCGAAACTGACTTATATTTTTATCTCAACATGAACACATGGCTGCATGCAGCCGCCATGCTCGGTGTTTTGTTTTGGTTGGAGCCTCAATATATACTTGACCTGTGACTGCACAAGGCAAAGGTGCAACGACAGCATGCAGCCAGGCTACCAAATTCTGTAATAACCTCCGTCTCCGGTGGCCACAAGGGTCATCAGTATAGAAAGACAAGCAAAACCACGTCAGTGATAGGTTAAGAGCAACATTGCATTAAAATACTTTTAAGATTCTATCTAATGATATTGTTCCTAAGGCCGGGGTTTAGGTGTAATTGCGTACCATAATAAAAATATGATCATATTTGGAAAGTGTGAAGGACTGTTAAAAATGGAGGCGGATCAGGCGGAGACAAATTCTCAGTCTCGGATCTTGCACCACCAATTACACCAGCAACTGCCAAACCGGACAAGCAGTTGCAGACTTCAATGCCCGCCCGCGGCCGCTCCCACTCATGTCCTCTCATGATTTATTTTCTTACTTTTATTCATGTCCCCTCTCATGGTTTATTTAGGCCTGGTTTAGATGGCTAAAGTTTCTAAACTTTTTTTCACTTTCTCTCTATCATATCACATTAAATACACCAAAAGATATATGTTTGGAGTATTAAATGTAGATAAAAAAAAATAACTAATTACACAGTTTAGATGTACATCATGAGATCGATTCTTTTGAGCCTAGTTACTCCATGGTAGGATGATATTTACCACTAACAAACGAAACGTGCTACAATGTACGATGTGATATTCGGTTACAAAATTTAGCCATCTAAACAAGGCCTTAGACCATGATACCAAAAAAAAAAAAACAATGGTAAGTACATTGTGTGTCCAATTAAACTCTGCTGAATTTGGAATGTAGTGTCCTGTAGACATGTGCACGTCACATGTGCAAATCTGCTACCTACTATATGAAAGTACAACATGTTTTATTTCATCATTACGATACTTCTATTATTAGTATCTCTTTTATATGTTAAAAAAAAAAAAAAAAGAAAACAAAAGAAGTTAATACAAATACACTAGTAGTGAGCATATATGAGCTCTGTCTCCTGACTTTTCTCTCAGCAAAAAATATTAATTATCTGCTTTTGTGAAAGCCCCATGCTAATTCCAAGCTCTTTTTTAGCATCGTGCCAATTCCAAGCTTTGGTTAGTACGGAAACAGGACAAGGAATCGATGCTTCCGTAGCAACTGAACCAATCAACAGCTAGGGATTATATATAGTAGTATGATGGTGCTGGCCTTGTCACTTTACAAAAAAAGCAACGATCGACACGACACTCACGATCCCAATATGAAAATCATCGCTTTTGTTATACATATGCGAATCTCTATCCCAAAATCCAAAAGGGAGGGCGGCCAACGCAACCCAAGCAAACTTGCACTCATTGCGTATCATTATAAAGGGACCCACACCCACTTTTTTTTTCTTTTTTTTGCTTTATATAAAGACCACAAGCAACTCGTGGATTGCGTCTAAAATGGATCACAAATCTGCAAGATATGTGGAACAGTATGATCGATTGTCTTTGTGATATGGAAGGAACAATATACATGTGCATGACGATATAAGCTACAGATGGATGATGGATGGAGAACCACTAGTACTAATTTTTTGATTTTGCGAGTACTCGGGCGCAATCTTTTTTCCGTGGCGGGCACTTTTTTGTCCGTCACGGAAAATACCCGCCACATCTGTTTTTTTTTTTTTTTTTTTTTTTGCGCGGGCGGACGTGTTTTTTTTATGTCACGGAAATTAACTTTGTGTGGCGGGCACCTTAACACGCCCGCCACGGAAAATAAATTATTTTTCGTGGCGGGCGTGTTTGCCCGCCACGCAAAATCAATTTACCGTGGCGGGCCTCTTAAAACGCCCGCCACGTAAAATAGAGAGGCCCAATAGACCCAGAACAAGGCCCAATGTCCAGCACCATATATATATATATACTAAAGTTAGGGTTTGGGACAACCAGTCCACTCCCCTCCCCACACTCCACCGGCTGCCTCGCCTTTCTCCACTCCCCCCCCACACTCCACCGGCCGCCTCCGCCTTTCTCTCCCTTCCCCCGCTCCCGCTCCCACTCCCTCTCCCTCTCCCTTCCCCACACTCCTACCTCGCGCGGCGGCCCACCAAAGACTCCACCCTTCCCCCGATGGGCGACGGCCAGCCCCTCTCCACGACGGCGGCGCTCCAGATCCCCGACGACGGCGGCGCCCGTTGACGACGCGGCCCCTCCTTCACCGACGACGCCGGTCCCCTCCGCAGCGGCGGCGCGGCGGATCTCGGCAGCGGGCGGCCCTCCCGCCGATGGATCCGAGCACCACGAGCCTCCCGGGCGGCGGATCCAGCACCACGGGCCTCCCGGCGGATCCAGCACCACGGGCCTCCCAGCCCGGATTGGCGCGACGGGGCCTCCCGGGCGGCGGATCCGGGCGATGGCCCTCCCGGCGGCGGATTCGGGCGCCGCGCCCTCCCGCCGACGGATCTGGCACCCGGCGGCTCCCGGCGGCGGATCCGGAGCACCACGGGCCTCCATGGCGATCTGGCACGACGGGCCCCCGGCCGCGATCGGGGGCGTGGCCCTCCCGGCCGGCGGATCCGGGCGGTGGCACCTGGGGCGGCCGAAAGGTCCTAATGGCTAGAGGGGGGGTGAATAGCCTATTAAAAATTCTACAAACAACACTAAGCAAGGCGGTTAGTAAATGAGACGGCGTAGCTTAATAAGCAAATGCTTCAAACTAATTACGCAAGCCTCCTAGCAAATCTAGCAATTCTAATGTCTCTAATCACAAGCAATGGCTAGGTTGCTAAGTTACTCCTAGGTGGACAAGGTACACTAACTAATTCTACCACTTGAGCTAACAAGGCTAAGCTAACTAAACAAGTTACACAACACTAAGCACCCTAACAAGATATACTACGAAAAATAATGCAAGAGGTGCTAGAATACAATACCACCTGTAGTGTCGAGGTTGTAGCCAATCACCGTGATCACCAAGAAATCTCCAACGAGCAAGAACAAGTGACACGATGATTTTTTTACCGAGGTTCACGTGCTTGCCCAAGACGCTAAGTCCTCGTTGTGGCGACACACTCACTTGACGTGTGCTAAGCTTAATGGCCGGTGCCAAAACCCCTATGGGCGCTCAAGCAAACGATCACAAGAGAGGGTCCAACAAGCCACGAGCAATCCACTAGTGCTCCTTTTCGCGAATCTCCCGCGGGGTAAGGAACGACCCCTCACAATCACCACCGGTGTGGCCTCAAACAAGCTCCACTTGAGCTCAACACCGCCTCTTGCTCCAAGCCGCTAGGGAACCGGGCAAATTCCCAAGAAAACAAGAATCCCAAGGCTTCTCCAAGGATGAAGTGCTTCTAAATGTAACCGATGCAAGCAATGCACTTCTATCTCTCTCAATCTCACCAAGAATACGAATTATGGATGGAGAGATGAGTGGAGAGGAGTCTCACAAGCTCACTAGCAAGTTAGAGTGTTCAAATGTGCAAGAGAGAGACTATGAAACCGCAAACCCATATATATAGCCTCCACCACGAGATAGAGCCGTTGCCTTCAAATTGTGCTTTTCGGGTGACCGACGCACCGACCGGACTCACCGAAGTCCGGCCGCGAAGTCCGGCCACCGCTTCCGGCCACAACCGACAAGGGTTGGGCCCACAACCGCACCTCCCTCGCGGCGTCCGATCAGCGGATCCCGTCGGCACCGAAGCGCCCGGTCCTACGCCCGATCCCGCCGTCCCGGTGAAATGCGCCACGCCGAAGCTTTCGCCAGACGCACCCGATCGGAGCCACGGCCAAGGCGTTCGGGCAGCACCTCGCGGCGTCCGGTCGCCTCGACAGCTCCAAAAAACCAAACTAGAGATCTTCAATCTCCCCTTTTGGTAATTGGTGACAACCCGCATAAAGGTTTTATGATTAATGTTTTTGAACATACAACGGTTGTCCAAGCATTTTGCTTACAATCATAGGATTGACAATCATCATAGTTCGGTTTTGGTAGCATAAGCTCCCCTACATGTGTGCCACGAGTTTGGAACGAAGCATTGCATACATGTATGAATATTGAAATTGAGGGTGAGCTATGTTACCAAAATGATGCTTAGGGTGAAAGAAATGGACCTTTGAAGCGTGATACCAATTGAGTTGCGCCATTTTCACCACACAAGCATCAAGGTAACTAGATTTTCATCAAAACTCAAGGTACCACGTGAGATCACATTAAGAGCAAGGTACTTGAATTAAGAGCGGAATTTAGAAAATCTAGCTAGCTTCTATGCATGCTAGTTATCAATCATTTGTAAACCACTTGTACAAACTAGCATACACCACACAAGCATGTATATATGGAATTTAAATACATGTGCAATGAGCAAGTCATATGTTAGTGTACAATCAAATACAACAAATTGTCTATGAGCTTGCTTCCCTACTTGTGTGAACCACTTGTAAACTCATGAAACACATGAGAGGTTTTCAAAAACATGTGGAATTTTTTAAATTTTCAAAACTTTTCATGCACTAATCTCTCCCCTTTGTCGACAATTTTCACAAAAGGTATGACCATGTTGTGTTATAGAAGAGAGAATAGTGCTCAAATTTGGTCAAATTTGGATCACTTGTCAAACATATATTTCGGTTTGAACCAAAGACAAGCTTCTTCACACCTCATGACAAGGGTTATCTTGCCTATGTTGAAGTATATGTGTGAAAAGGTAGCCAAATTCAACACTTGAGATTGCAAGCCCATAAACATGTCATATGGCATCACTAGATCAAACAAGCATAAATAGCAATAGTGATGGCATACATACATTGAAATCCTTTGATTTTCCATGAATGCTTCCTAAGGTACAAGTTATATGTCTATATGTTCTAACAAGTCCTTAGTTATCATGAATGCCATGTCAAACAATGATACCTTTGCTTTGCTTGATGTAGGGGCATGTCATGATAGTGGGGTGCATTCAACTCATGTTAGAGAAGTCAAGGATATTCAACTCATTTTCTTAGCTTGCAAAACCTCTTCTCATCTAGTGGTTTTGTAAAGATGTCGGCTTAGTTGATCTTCGGTGCCAATAGGTTGGATAGCAATGTCACCCTTTTTGTTGATGATCTCTAATGAAGCGATGCCTTATGTCAATGTGCTTGGTTCTTGTATGTTGAACCGGGTTTTGAGTCATCTTGCAAGCACTCTCATTGTCACAATACAAGGGCACATGATGGAAATCAAATCCATAATCCTTCAAAGTTGATCTCATCCATAGCAATTGTGCACAACAACTACCAAGCACTAATGTATTCGGCCTCGGCGGTTGAAAGTGTCACACCGGTTTGCTTCTTTGATGACCATGATACTAGAGATCTTCCAAAGAATTGACAAGTGCCACTTGTGCTGCTTCTATCCACCTTGCATTCCCCATAGTCGGAGTCCGAATATCCAATAAGCTCAAAGTTTGACCCCTTGGGATACCATAGCCCAACATTTTGTGTGTGCTTCAAGTACCTCAATATTCTTTTTGATGCGGTGAGATGACTCTCTCTAGGTGAGGATTGAAACCTTGCACACTTACCAACACTAAACATCACATCGGGCCTAGAAGCGGTCACATAGAGTAGGCTTCCAATCAATGACCTATAGTACCTTTGATCAATCATATTGCCACTTTCATCTTTGTCCAATGATCCATTGGTACCCATTGGTGTATTGATGCCCTTGGCATCTTGCAATCCAAACCTCTTGACCATGTCTCTAATGTATTTCCCTTGACTAATGAAGGTGCCATTCTTCATTTGCTTGATTTGAAGACTAAGGAAATATGTGAGCTCTCCAAGCATAGACATCTCAAATTCTTTTGCCATCATCTTGGCAAACTCTTCACAATACTCTTGATTTGTTGATCCAAAGATGATATCATCAACATATATTTGCATGACAAACAAATCCTTCCCAATCTTCTTGGTGAAAAGAGTAGTGTCAACTTTGCCCATCTTGAAGCCTTTCTTGAGTAAGAAGTCTCTCAACCTCTCATACCATGCTCTAGGTGCTTGCTTCAACCTATACAATGCCTTGTTCAACTTGTATACATGGTTGGGATGATGGTAATCTTCAAAACCGGGTGGTTGCTCAACATACACTAGCTCATTGATGAAGCCATTGAGAAAAACACTCTTGACATCCATTTGATAGAGCTTGATGTTGTGTGCACATGCATAGGCCAATAGAATTCTTATTGCCTCTAATCTTGCAACCGGAGCATAAGTTTCACCAAAGTCAAGACCCTCTACTTGAGTGTAACCTTGTGCAACTAGTCTCGCTTTGTTTCTCACAACAATGCCATCTTCATCTTGCTTGTTCTTGAATACCCATTTGGTTCCTATGACATTGTAGTCCTTTGGTCTCTACCAATTCCCAAACCTTGTTTCTATCAAAGTTATTGAGCTCCTCTTGCATTGCAATGACCCATTCTTCATCCTTCAAAGCATCATCAACCTTTTCGGGCTCTTCTTGTGACACAAAAGCAAAGTGTTCACAAAATGCCGCTAGCCTTCCTCTAGTTTGCACTCCACTTGCAATGTCACCAACAATTTGATCAATTGGGTGATCTCTAGCTATGCTTGAGCTTTGGAGTATTGGAACTTGATCGCTTGAGCTTGGTTAATCACTTGTTGTTGCTTGAGATGATGTACTAGCTTGTTGTTGATCTTGAACTTGAGCACCACTAGCTTGAGTTATTTGCACTTCATCTTTGTCATCATCAACTTGAGTTAGCTTAATATCACCAATATCCATGCCCCTCATGGCATTCACCAATTGAGTTCCACTAACATCATTAAGATTCTCATCTTCATCTTGAGACCCATTGGTTTCATCAAATTCAACATCATGGACTTCTTCTAGCACTCCACTTGAGTTGTTCCACACTCTATATGCTTTGCTTGTGGTGGAATAACCAAGTAAGAACCCCTCATCACACCTCTTGTCAAACTTGCCAAGTCTTGCACCCTTCTTCAAAATGTAGCATTTGCATCCAAACACTCTAAAGTATGCAATGGTTGGCTTTCTTCCATTCAATAGTTCATAAGGTGTCTTGTTCATCATGGGATGGCAATACAATCTATTGATGTAATGGCATGCGGTGTTGATTGCTTCGGCCCAAAATGATTGACTCACATTGTACTCACTAAGCATTGATCTTGCCATCTCAATGAGAGTCCTATTCTTCCTCTCAACTAGCCCATTTGATTGTGGTGTGTACTTGGCCGAAAGTTGATGCATGATTCCATAATCATCACATAGCTCATCAACTCTTGTGTTCTTGAACTCACTACCATTGTCACTTCTCACTTTCTTCACTATGATATCAAACTCATTGTGCACCCTCTTGAGAAATGTCTTGAACAATGAATACACATCACTCTTGTCATTGAGAAAGAACACCTAAGTGAATCTGTATAGTCATCCACAATCACAAATCCATACTTGTTGCCACCAATGCTTGTATATGCGGTTGGGCCAAACAAGTCAATATGGATCAAGTCAAATGCCTTGCAAGTACTCATGAAGCTCTTCTTTGATGAGTATTGGCAACTTACTTGCCGGGCTTGACATGCACTACATAGCTTGTCCTTGTCAAAGTGAACATCCTTCAAGCCTCTTACTAGATCATGTGTCACTAACTTGTTGAGTTGCTTCATGCCAATATGACCAAGTCTTCTATGCCATAGCCAACCCATGCTAGATTGAGATATCAAGCATGTACTAATTTGAGTCTCACTAGCACTAAAATCCACAAGGTAGAGGTTGTCAAATCTTATTCCCTTGAAGATCAAGCTTGAGTCTTTTGTATTCACTATCTTCACCAAAGATGCACTTATAACCAAGATCACAAATTTGTGCCACCGAAAGCAAATTGTACTTCAATATGTCCACTAGTGCCACATTTGATAGAGTCAAATCATTGGTTATTGTAATCTTGTCAATGCCTTGTATCTTGCCACTTTTGCTATCACCAAATGTATTCTCTTGAGTTGAATCAATGATGTTGAACTTCCTTGCATCACGGGTCATATGTTGAGTGCATCCACTATCAAGAATCCAATGATTGCCCCCAATCTTGTAATTCACCTACAAGAAAATCAATAAGATTTAGGTACTCATTTACCTTTGGGTCCTTGGAGGTTAGCAACCAAAGCCTTTGGTACCCAAATTGCCTTCTTCTTTTGGGCCAATAATGGGTGTACCAATGAACCTTGCCTTGACACCCTTCTCACCCTTTGGTAAGCAAATAACAAGAATCAAAAGATATGGAATGCACTTTGCTTGATTTCTTGTTCATGTTCGTTTTTTTAGCACATTTTTTGCTCTTGATGCCCCACTTGCTTGCATCTATTGCAATAGGACCATTGCTCTTCTCACAAAGCTAGGCTTTGGAGTAGCAAATGCCTTCTTGCCTTTCTTGGGGACATAGCCTAAGTCTTCCTTGTTAAGGGAAAACTTTTGGCTACCCAAGCACTTTAGCAAGCGGGCATCCCCACCATAAGCCTTCCTCAAGGAGTGGGTGAGCTCATCCACCTCTCTTTTGAGAGTCTCATTCTCAACCTTTAGTGATGAATCTAAAATTACTCCATTACTATTAGTAGAGCTTGAGTGGGTTGATGTGGATGTGGAAGGAATGGATAGTTCTTCAACATCAACCGTAAGGGGTTCATCTATGATGTCACATGTTGAACCAACATCCTTCTTGATGATTGAGCAAGCTCTATCATTCTTCTCTAAGAGCAAGGCATGGGTTTTTTTGAAGCCTTGTATGAGCTAGCTCCAATTCCTCATGGTCTTCCTTTAGACCCTCATGGGTGGCCTCTAGCTCCCTAAAGTTTTGCTCAAGAGTTTTTATATTCTTTTGTAAAGTTTTACATTCCTTGTCCTTAGTCTTAAGCATGATATGAGTTTGCTTAAGCATCTCTAGAAGATCATCTCTAGTGGGTTCATCATCATCATCATCATCATCATCACTATCATATTTTACTTCATTAGCATTTAGTTCTTCATACTCATGCAATGATACCTTAGTGGCCTTAGCCATGAAACATGAAGGTGATGAGCCGAAGAGTGATGATGTCTTGTGTTGGCCAATTGCACTCATGGCCTTAGGCTTCTCTTCCTCTTCATCGGATGAGCCATCACTATCCCAAGAACAAACAAAAACACCATCATTTGTCTTCTTGAAAGTCATGGTCTTGCTCTTCTTGTTTCTCTTGCCACTCTTGTATGCCTTCATTTTTTTTCCTTCTCTTTTCTTGATTGGGCAATCGGCAAGAATGTGGTATGGACTATCACACCCAAAGCACTTTCTTGGCTCTTCATTGCTCTTAGATGAATCATTTCTTCTTCTAGAGCCTTGCCCAAATTTCTTTTCTTCAAGAGTTTGCTAAATTTCTTCACAAACATAGCAAATTCTTGATCTATCTCCTCAAGGTTGACTTCCTCATCATCTTCTTCTTGAGCCTTGACTTGCCCTTGGCCTTGGATGAGGTGGTGGCGGCCTTGAATGCCACAACCTTCTTGTTCTTGTCATCTTCCTTCTCCACTTCATCTTCCATGCCATCAACTTGCTCATCGGTTAGCACTTCACCAAGCAAGTCACTAGGTGTCATTGTGTCCAATGCACCTCTAAAAAGAATCTTCCTCCACATAGCAAATCTCTTGGGCAAGCACATTAAGAATTTGTGCCCAAAGTCTCTATCCAATGTCTTCACTCCTAATGATTTGAGATCATTGACAATCACTGGGAGCCTATAGAATGTCTCCGGTATGCTCTCATCTTTCTTCATCTTGAAGTTCTCAAATTCACTCTTGAGAACATACAATTTGGCACTCTTCACCACTTTAGTGCCCTCATAGGTCTCACATAGCTTCTCCCACACTTCACTTGCCTTCTCAAGGTCTTTGATGCCCTCAAACACTTTGACATCCATGCCATTATACAATGTGTTCAATGCCATGGTGTTGCATTGCTTGTTTGACTTGTCGGTGGGAGTGAGATTGGTTGGATCAAGGATGACATAATCCTTCTCGGTCACTTCCCATACTTGGTCATTGATTGATCCCAAGTACATTCTCATGCATCTCTTCCAATAATCAAAATTCTTGACCCCATCAAAAAAGGAGGCTTTCCCCAACATGGTTGAACACTACATTAGCCATACTATCACACCAAGGTTGTTAAGCCTTCAAATATGGTGACCACGGCTCTGATACCACTTGAAAGGTCCTAAATGGCTAGAGGGGGGGTGAATAGCCAATAAAAATTTTCTACAAACTCAACTAAATAAACCGATTAGTATAAAACACGGCGTAAAGCGGTTTGCACTAGCTCTAGTGGTCTTGCAAGCCTTCTAGTAACAAGACTAAATATTTCTATGATCTCTAATCCACTCAAGGTCTATGTCACTACTCTAGCTAATGAGCAATCCTAATATGGTCCTTATGCTAGCAAGAACAACTACACAAAGCAAGTGCTAGCTCTCTACTCAAAGTAAACTAGGAAAGTAATGCAAGAGAGTGAGCTAGATATACCGACGTGTAGAGGATATCAACCAATCACCGGGAACAAAGAGTAATCAATCACTCGAAGGTGATGATCCAAACACCGAGACAATGAACAAGTCGATTTGTTCACCCAGAGTTCACTTGTACACCGACAAGCTAGTCTCCGGTTGTGCCGACCAACACAAGGATGGTGTTTGAGCTAGGCGGTGCCCTTGCTAGCCTCAACACATCACTCAACAAGTGTGGTACCCAAGATACGAAAGCAATGTATTCCTTGCACTTTGTCTTCCCGACGAGGAGTGCGTAATCCTCTCACAAATCAACCGGAGGTGGCTAAGAAACAATCACCTCTTCTTGCCAACAACTCCACCACTTCACCAAGCCGGCTAGGAGCGGTGCCTCCAAGAGAAACGGAAAATCCACCGTCTCACAACGATCCCCAAGTGCCTCTAGATGCAAGAACTCGATGCAATGCACTAGGATCAACTCTTCTCTCAAGAATGAAGCCCAAATCAAGAATGAGAGAGGAGGGAGGCTTGCTTGCTTGCTTAAAGATGTTAGGGGTGATTCAAAATGACTAAGAGAGAGAGAGCAAGAGGCAGCCAAGGGGGTATATATAGGCCACACCACGAAATGTGGTGGAAAGAGTGAAAAACACACTTTTTCGGGGCCCGACCGACGCGACCGACCGGACTCACCAGTGAGTCCGGTCGGTGGGTCCGGTCACAACCGACAAGCCTAAACCGACCGCTGACCCCTCGCCTCAGTCGCCCGTCGCAAGATCCGATCGAGCGCGTCCGGTCAAGACCGGATGCTTCCCGGCCGGTGCGCCCCGTCACCGCCCACGCCCAAGCCCGAAACATGCTCGCCAGACGCGATCGACCGGACCGTCCGGTCAAAAACCGCGGCGTCCGGCCAAGGTTCCGTCAGTGCTTCCGGTCGCCATCGAGCTGCGAAAAATCCGTCGCTTCGCCGTCGTTCCTTCGCCTTTGCTCCAAACCGACTTCCGTCACTTGTTTCTTGTTGCCGGAGACGCCGAAGAACACCTCGACACCATGTGTTAGCATTTTCAAAACCATTTCCACCAAGGACGGAGTTAGCTCTTTAGGTTAGAATGCATGCATATGAGACTTGAACCTAAAGGCACGTGAGGATCGATATGTACGAAAGTTTTCCCCTCTTTATAGTACGGCTTATCGATCCTATAACCACCCACACTCTCTATAGTGTCTTGGGTGTGAAATCAAAAACCCTATGGTTATACCTTTGCCTTGGGGTCAATTGATCTCCGAAACTCCACCAAGTTGCATGCTTGATCATCTTTTGGATCACCTCGATCCATTCTCCATGATCACAAAGCACCAACTCCCGCACGACGACCAATCTCCAATCTAATCAAACACTTAGCATCGAGAGATTAGTCCTTAGGTGTCACTAATTAGCCAAAACCAAACTAGAGATCTTCAATCGTAGCCTGTCACTAACAAAAGGTCCCGCCACGCAAAATTGTTTGGGTACTAGTGAACGTTCAATGGTAATGGTATGGAGTGAGCAATATGAAAAGGTCTTGAAAAAACGGAACGAAGGCAGTACTGTGGTGAAACTGTTTACGTATGGAAGGACGGACCTGCCACAAATATATATATATACTATATTGGCGTCCGGGAACTTAAACCTCTTTCTTGCATATATTACTATAATAAATATATATACATGTGACTTGCACACATGAATAATAGACACATGCGAATTCTGTTATGATGATGATGGGGCCAAAGACAGGGAGAAAGATGGGCCTGCCTGCACTAACAAATCAATAAATTAATGTACATAAATACTGAAAAAGATCATCTTGATCACTCTACCAAAGCTACCGGCTCCTAAAGTCGATACCGTCACTCTCCATGAATTGAAGTTGCTTTACTTTTTTTATATATATATAAAAAGGGCAGGCTAAAAGTATTTTTTTCCTCGAATTACAGGCGGGGGCATAGAGACGGCAGATATCCACAAAATATGTATGTGCACTCGCTATCTTGATCACACATGAATAATAGACACTTGTTGTCTGTCAAAGATAGAATCAGACTGTTGTCATGAGCCCATACTACCCATTATACAATATAAAAGATTGATCATGCGCATGTACGGACGTACTACGTACCTGAACGAAGCTACGTACTATTAGGTTATTCACAAAAAAATTCTACTATTAGGTAGTATACATACAGTATATAAACTTTGGCTGCTTCTTGGCCGGGCGTTTAAATTAATTTCAAGTGTCAAGTTTGTTGGGCGACAGGATTGGATCCTGCAGGCGTAGGTATCTTGCAATTGATGGATCTGCAAACACTTCTCGCTGGCTCGTTCGTTGGTGGCAGGCAATGCTGGATGGCCATGGATAGCGATCGACACCAGAGAGAGCAATAGCGTCACGCACCAATGCAATCAAGCACCGGCTCTCTTCATGAATGGTAGGAGTACGTCACATTCCCAAGTATTTGATCATCAAAACAGAATGGTGTGGCGGTTGGGCTCTGTCCATGGATGCATCTTTCTGAAACGGATCGCTACGTAATGCTGGTACGTACGTCAGCAATGGGTCATTGACGAGCTAGAGATCAAATCTGAATCCCGGTACAGACATCTTGTTACGTACGATTTGCTAATCTTCCGTTCTGTGGTTCACCGATGCATCGCCGGGCGGCCGGGCATCCTCCTCCAGTCGATGCCGCACGACGCCATATATGGAGCAAGGTACTATATATGCTAAACATATATACTTATATGGAAGAAGATGGAGCAAGGAATTGATGCTTCCGTAGCTCTTTATCAGCCAATATAATTAAGGAAAAAGTCCAAATTACTACCCTGTGTTTTCACTCAATTCTACATAACCCCCTAAGAAATTGTTTAGTTTATTTTACTCCGGTGGTTTTGCAAACCGGTGCACTTAACACCTTTTGGCACTACTCCAATCCGGTTTTGGTGACGTGGAGGTGGTTTTGTAATTAATCATGCCACATAAGCTGCTAACATGGCTACAAGTTATTTTCCCTAGCATTTTTCGGGCCGCTCGTACATAACCCCCGCGACTCGCACGTAACTCTCAACTCGTAGTCATTCGGGCGGCATTCGGCAATTGGCCTCGCTACCCTCGGGCGGTGTTCGACAGTAGGCCTCGCGATCCTCGGCAGTGTTCGCACTTGGCCCGTCGCGGCGTTCGCAAGCTTCTACTCACATCATATGAAGGATTTGTACAACGTTGACTTGAATTTGTAATCTGGATTGTCGTTGAAATTTCAATAGGTATCTGTATGTGAGTTCGCGAACTATCGACATATTGTGTGCGCTAGAAAATTCCTCTACCAACAACTATTTCAAACAAGAATAATTGTTTCGTTTATTTTGAGACTTGTCCTTCCTTGTGTCTTGAAAAATCAAGAGCATGATGCATCCGAAATAAATGACACATTACGTTCAGTGTATAAGTCAAACGTTCGCACGCTAGCATCGATCTGTTACTGTTTCGTACACGGGCATCGATATGCTATTATTGACACTTTACGTTCGCTAGCAAAGCATGCTGAATGTTCAGCTTCACGTCACCAAAACCGGATTGGATTAGTGCCAAAATGTGTTAAGTGCGCCCGGTTTGCAAAACCACCGGAGTAAAATAAACTAAACAATTCCTTAGAGGGTTATATGGACTTGAATGAAAACACAGGGCAGTAATTTAGACTTTTTCTATAATTAATATCCATTAGAGATGATGTATCGATGTGATTGAGATCGTACCTTGTGCTTTTCCTTTGCCATCGATCATCGGCAGTCGAAATGATCACAGGCCACGCCATCATCGCCACTACTGATCTACTATTATATTTTCTGATCGATGAGGGTGCCCGCTCGCTGCCCCACTGCCCAACCCAGTAAAAGGAGCGGTTGACATCGTAGTCGTATCGTATTTGATGACAATGATATATATATAGGATCATGTATCGGTCGCAAGAGAATTAATGAATGTTGGTGCTGCACCCACTGCACTCCTCCGATCTCGAAGGAACAAAACTGTACATAATACAAATAAAAAAGGAAGGATTAGTAGTGCAAAATTGTACATAATACAAAAAGGAAGGATTATGAAAGCGTCATGGCTGCGGAGCACTCTACCCTTCCTCTTTCTAATAAAGCAGAATGACGTGCGTATCTATTTTTATCATTCTGCTTTTTTTAAAAAAATCTTCATCTAATTTAATAGTAGTCACATGACACTTTTTCTTTTCGTAAATTCATTCTCTGAGAAGAAAAATTCAAGCACGGGACGGGAGGAGCTAAAAATTAAACATTTGTGTCGACGTCGTAGCGCGAAAGCTACCCCAACTAATAAGTACAGCTAACTGTTAACAAATGGATCATATGTATCGCTTGCTACAACTAATTATATTTCTAGTCACGGCACGCTTTCTCCACGTTGCATTGTTAATACGAAGTATATACTCCTACATAACCTTCCGTGCCACTTGTCCATTTGCACCGCCCTCGCGACCTGAGCGAATTGAAGCAAGGACCCATGTTAATACTAAGTGTGTGCCTCGACGTGATTAATTATGGTGTGTGTGTATGCTAGTGCGTGCGCGGGCCAAATGATCATGTATAGTTGAAAAAGGATTTGTTTTAGGAGCCAAATGATCTTAATTGTATAGTTGAAAAAGGATTTGTTTTAGGAGCCAAATGATCTTAATTGTATAGCTGAAAAGGATTTGTTTTAGGAGCCAAATGATCTTAATTGTATAGTTGAAAAAGGATTTGTTTTAGGAAAAAAAAACAATATAACTTGCTTAACAACAACACTATATACACTCTCTCTTTCCTTCAAAAAGAAGGTCATTTTGGCCTTTAAATGTTGTCCTAATGAAAATGTCGTTCTGGTTCATGTCCTCCTACTTTACCCAAGCCCAAGACAACTGGCATGCTACCTCCACTCTCTAGGAAGGTGGACAATAGGTTTCGGCGTTTTGAAATACATGCTCCTTATAAGTGCATGAGAGAGAAAAAAGAAAGAACGTCTAGGTCATTTCGCATTGGTCTTGGTACATGTGTTACCTGCCTCTTTATTTCTTTATACAGGACAGTATGTGGATCGACTTGCTTTAGGCCTGTGGTGAGCGATCTCAGGTTCGTGCGTCAGCAACGGTGGGTACAACGACGTACCTAGCTGGAGTAGCTAATAACGACCGATGGGTCATTCACGAGAGAGATCAAATTCAAATCCCGGAAGAGATCTTGTTACGATTTGCTAGTCTCCCGATCTGTGTTGTGGTTCACCGACGCCGGCCGCTGTGCATCCATCATCATCATATCGTCGTCGACCTGTGCTCTCTTTCGGCACACGTACGAGGCCATATATATCGCCACGTACGTACGTAGGACGGTGGTTGAGCTGTTGCACACGTGAGGACGTGACACGTCGGATCCGGCCGGTCTCGTGCACGAGCGCATGCATGTGAATTGTGATTCTCATGGAGGGATAAATAAATTGATGATGACGTCATCAGGCAGCGATCGACGTGTAGTATATGTGCTGCACTCCGTCACGTACGCCCCGAAACTGAACGCACTACTACAGAATTGATTTTGCGAGGGTGTTCGGATTTTATTTTCCGCGGGCGGACATTTAGAAAACCGCCCGCGGAAAATAGGTGGCTGGCACCTCTCCCGCCGGGGAAAACCGCCACGCGGTTAATCGATTTTCCGTGGCTGTTTTTAAAGAAGTCCGCCACGGAAAATCGACCTATTAACCATGGCGGACTACTTATAAGGCCCGCCATGATAAATATCCCCGAGGCCCGGGAGCCCACCAAGTCCGAACAATTCTCTTCTATCGGGCTTATATAAATACAAAGAGACTTAGGGTTTCACTCCCCCTCTCTCTCTCTCCCTCACCCCGTTCCCCTCTCTCCCCTCGCGAGATCCGTAGGCGGACCAGCGCGGCCGGGCGGGCCTCCCCCTCCCCCGGCCGCGGCCGGGCTTCCTCCTCCCCTTCACCTCCACCACCTCCCTCCCGTCCCGAGCAGCCGGGCCCCTCCTCTCTCCTCCGGCGGCCGCCCGGGGCGGAGCTCTCCTCCGGCGAGCAGCCGGGCGGATCGAGGTGGTGCGCGGCATCGAGGAGGCGGCGGCGACGGCGGTAGCTCGCCTCGCGGCGCCGGATCCGCTCCTCAAGGCTCCCGGGCGGCGCATGGTGGCGGATCCGGCCGGGGCGCTGTGGTGGAGCGCGATCCGGCCGCCTCGGCCACCTCCGGCGGCAGATCCACGCCGCGGCCGCTGGATCCGCGCAGCGGCGGCGCTACCTCGAGCCTCCAGATTCGGGCCCGCCCAGATCCACGGCGGCGGGGCCGATCTGGGCTTTTTTTTCTTTTTTTTTCTTTTTTTGATTATCCATGGCGGCATTTTGCCGCCACCGAAAATACCTGATTTTCCGTGACCTCGCGGTGGCGGACATGAAAACCGCCACCAAAAATGAAATTTGTCCACCACCGAAAAATCGTTTTATGTCGTAGCGACGGCTCTTTTTGTGTGTGCCTGCCTTGGGAGAACCGGAGTTGAGCTCAATGAAACAACCAACAGCAACGTACAAAAACGACGATCGAGGTCAAAAACGCCCGTCTCGTCTCGTGACTTGGTCATGCAGGTCCAGCTGCAAGCCCCACTGGCATGCATGCCGAGATTCAACATAGGCAGCCACGTGCATTTGCATACACGCCACGACGATGATCGATGTGGCAAATCGATCTCTTTTTTGTTTATTAATTTTCAATGTAAACTAAATTAGGCCATGCATGCATGATGGCAACTCTGTACTGTGTTGCCCCTGGAATTACGAGGAGAGAGCAAGGCGACGGCCAAATTCGAATTGAATTGAAATTTGAGTTACCGCACCATGGGAGAGTTGAGTGGCCGGGACCCATTTTTCCTATATACATACAGGGGCCTACCTAGCTAGTACGTGGAGCAACTCTCAAATATTATAATCGGGCATACAATAATTTCTACGACTACTACTGCAACGAAGGTACTGTACATGTCATGTTGGCCATGTGGGATGGATGGATATACCGGAACGCATAAGATTTTTTAGACTGTCAACTCATGCTGCCTCTCCTCTGCACGTTCGTTGGGGTTTAGACGGTCAACAGTGCGGGATTATCATGCTTTCGGCATCTTGGCATGTGGCCGCACCTGCTTTCTGTCCTCTCCATTCTACCATTCTAGTATTTATTTACGGTCCTTGAGTGAATATTATCAAGATAATGCTGTGTGGTTTGTTTAAAGATTGCATCAGCTTGTAATTATGAGCGAAAGCCACTTTATTATTTCCCCAAAATGCATGCTAAACTTCTCCCATCTAGAGTACTCAAACATTATATATATATTTTATAGTGCACAAATGGCGGGGTATTTTCACTTGTTTTGCTACAACGAAGTGAAATCAGTAGCCTTATAGGCACCCGGTAGAGGCGATTGAGCACTATGGATCGCACGAGTAAAGTATGTATGTAGGTACAAATATGGATCGATTTATTTAAGAGCTCTCAAAAGAAAATAAAATGATTTGTTTCACAAGAAGAGAAGAAGAAAATAGACAGGGTATGTGGAGATATATTTTTTCTTTGAAAAAGTACTAGTATGGAGCCGCAGAGGAGTTGGATCGAAGCACCGCAGCCGCCTGGAGACGTACGAGACGAGAGTCCGTAGAAAAATAAGGGTCTGTTTGGAACACAGGAATGCAAAACAGAGGAAAGGAAAAAAACGCAGGAATAGGGTAGAGTGAAAAGTGGAAAACTACAGGATTCTAAAACGCGGGAATAAATATTTTGAGGTGTTTGGATCGTAGGAATTCAAAACGCAGGAATGCACATAACACTAAAAAATAAAAAGGTTATTATGAGTGGTCAATAATAGCCAGAAAATGTAGGCATGCACACATTTTTCCAAATAGCATATTTTAGGCACCGTCATGTTGTCCCTACATCTGGGTCCTACTTCTCAGTGTGATGGCAATAAGCTCCACCGTTTCACTGAGTCACACCAGCCGCTTGTTCTCGTCTCCTTTCATGGTTCGTTCTTAATTAAATCCATCAACTACCTCTTTTACTATATGTGGTAGTAGTGAGGAATGGAGAGAGGAAAGAGAAACATGCAAGTCAGAGCAACCACGTGAGCTGAGACCAGAGGCAGAGAGCACACCGCACACCAGTGGGCAGATTTCCATTGATTCTAGGTGGATGTATTTTTTTCCTCCAAAATGCACACAGCTCATTTCCTTTCCTCCGGAAAGGAATTTGGTTTTTCTTTGTTCCAAACGCTAGATCACATGCTTTTTTTCCATAGGAATGAAAACCTTCAAAATTCCTTTCAAAAAACTGTGTTCCAAACAAGCCTTAAACGGAAAAAAAACCCGCGACCGAGACGAGACGAAACGGAACGGAACAGGACCGGGAGCCCGGAGGGAGGAGACGTTTTCACCGGGGACGGACAGGAGGGCCCAACGTTAAGAAACAGGACGCCGCATAAAACGCAGCCTCCCCTCACTTCTCTCTCTCAGCTGCCTGCGCTTCCTTCCCTTCCCCTCTCTCTCTCCTCTCTCTGTCCTCGGCGTCGCTGCAGACAAGGGAGAGGCAGAGAGAGAGACAGCCAGCACCGAGTCCGCCCGGGCCTCCCTCGGAGCCTCGGAGGCATCGACCGACCGAGGCGGCAGCAGCAGGTGACGCCCCTCCATCATGAGGCTTCTCGTCCCGGACGGCGCGCGCCGGCACCGGCTACTCGAGTGCGAGGCGCCCCTTCGCCGTCCCCGTCACCCGCGCCGGCGTCCCCGTCCCCGGCGACAGGGACAGGGAGGACGGTCGTGGTGGGGATCAGGCGCGACGCCGCCAGCCGCGAGCTGCTCACCTGGGCGCTCGTCAAGGTCGCCAATGCCGGGGACCGTGTCGTCGCGCTCCACGTCACCACCCCCACCTCCCACGCCGCCGACGGTACCCGCCCTCCCTCCTCCTCAGTCCCTGCTGCCTAGTTAATGTCCCACCACACCCGTTTCGTTCCGAAATCGACCGACCGAGCGTTAATCCATCCATCCATCCATCCCTGGAGGCTGGAGGCCGGAGCCGAGAAGGATGGAGCGTTTCTGCTGCGGGGATGTGGGATTTGCTTTGCTTGCTTGCGTGTGTGGATGGATGGATGGATTCGATTGCTAAGCTCCGTCGCGCCCTTCATTCCTTCTTCGATTCGCTCGGCTCACAAACTTGGAATCTCCATATAGAAACCAACCCCCGTTTCGTTCCCTTCCTTCCCCATTCGACGATTCTGACAGAGGAGGTGAAACTGACCAATCCCCCCAATCCTATGTGCCTTTTTTTTTTCTCCAGGATTGCTCGTGGGGATGGAGGATGACCGGAGCAGCGCCGCGGACTCGCTCGCCTCCGTGCTCGCCGTCTACGACGGCTTCTGCAACCTCACGCAGGTCCGTCCGTCCCCCGCTCTGTTTTTCCGCTACCTCTTCTGTTGCTCTGGGTTTCGTTTCGTTTCGTTGGATGCTGCTGCTGCCCGGGGGCGGCCGTTCGTTCGTTTGTTCAAAGCTCTGACCTTTTCTCCTCCTGGATTTCGCTTTCAATGATGCTCTACCTTCGTGCGTGCGTGAAATTTTTGGTCCGGTCCGGTCCGGTCCAGCAGCCCGTCCAATTCGTCGCTCGTTGCAAAGTCTCCACTGTTCTGCCGTATCACTCGAGCTGTCGCTACTTTATTACTTGGATGGCCATGTTTTTCTCCTACCCCTTTCTTTTCTGTCAACTCCTTCAAGTTTCGGGAACCTTGATTTTTTTCTTTCTTTTTGACAACCACCGATC
The DNA here is from genome assembly GCA_015847255.1 of Hyparrhenia diplandra. NCBI lineage: Eukaryota > Viridiplantae > Streptophyta > Magnoliopsida > Poales > Poaceae > Hyparrhenia > Hyparrhenia diplandra. Next base: position 131,813 of record JADLZK010008663.1, read on the forward strand.
TTACAATTGAATTTCAGATTTGGTTATTTGATTTTATTTTGGAAAGACAATCTGCCTGCAAACTTTTCTTTTTATTAAAAAAAAAAAGGCTGCCTCAGAATTCTCATCGATTTGTCCTTCAATTTACACGCACAGATTAATTTGGAGCTCAAGGTCTGTGGAGGATCATCTATCCGGAAAACTCTGGTCAAAGAAGCAGCTGCTTGTGGCGCAGAACATCTCATCCTCGGCGTCGCCAACAATTCCCGGCCCTTCGGGTGGGTACATAATTTGATACATTCATTGCCTTACTAAGTATTGCCATCTTTGTCTGTCCAAATACATTAGGTCTGATACAAGTACTGTCTTTTTCCCCATCGAAACATATAGATCATCCTTCACATCAGTTGCCAAGTACTGCTCAAAGAGAGTTCCAGCCACCTGCTCGGTCCTTGCAGTGAACAATGGCAAAGTCGTTTACCATAAAGATGCTGGCCACGGGTTGCATCAAGAAATATACCAAAGCACTGGCACAAGTATGTTGACTGAATTATTCCAATAGCACTTGTTCATTCTGTAGTTTCAGAGCTGCTATGAATGAATCCGGTATGCTAAAACAAATGTGGATTTTCAAATGCAGTACCTGAGACACCGAGGAGGAGCTACCGCAAGCTCTTGTCGACGATGATAGGGGACAAACTCTGGGATGAGCATGGAAAGGACAGAAGGTGCATGTCTCGTGCCTTCACCATGCCAATGAGGTCTCCGGCGCGGTCGAAAGAAGTCTCACTAGCATTAGTCCCGGTGAAGGGTGGACGACACGAATCGCCAGAAGTAGCAACTGGCTGGCCCCTCCTGAGGAAGAAGTTCTTGCCAGACCGGAAACCCTCTTTGCCTGACAAGTCCAAGATGTCTGTGGTGCAGTGGGCAATGCGGCTCCCAGGCAGGTATTCAGCTGTATCACCAGTCCATTCAGAATACAGAACCACAAGAGAAGACTCCACGAATGCCAGTCACATCCTCCGTGACCGTGTGGTTGTTCCCTCGAGGAGCAATTCAGGAAAGTCTTGTGTAGTGATTGAAGAATTGGAGAAGGAAACTCCAGAGGAACTGAACATGCTCAAAGAGAAATTCTCATCCATTTATTCTTCATTCAGTTACAGTGAGCTTGCAAAGATCACCTCTGATTTCTCGCCAGGATACGCATATCTGGTGTTTCTCAGTTATAACACCTATTTCTTCATGTATCTGTCACCTCAAACTTTTGTAGGCATAATATAGTGATAACCTGTCAGTTTGGTTGTTTGTGCAGAGTGTGTAGTTGGACAAGGAGGCACTAGTCGAGTTTACAGAGGCTGTTTGGCAAATGGCAGGGAGCTAGCAGTGAAAATCCTGAAGTATTCTGATGAGGTACTCAAGGAGTTTGTGTCAGAGATTGAGACTGTCAGTTCTCTTAGCCACAAGAATGTGATATCCCTCGTTGGTTTCTGCTTCAAGAATGATGATCTTCTGTTAGTGTACGAGTACATGCAAAGAGGCAGCCTGGAAGAGATACTGCATGGTGTGTTTAGCCGCTTCACTACCTTTTAGCTTTCTGCCTATGCTGTTGCCATGTAAAGTGATCCTAACGCTTATTGTTCAGGTGAAAAAGAATGCAAGAGCATATTTGGTTGGACTGAGAGGTTCAGCGTGGCTGTGGGAGTTGCTCATGCTCTGAATTATCTCCATAGTGATAGCAACAGTCGTCCAGTGATCCATAGGGATGTCAAATCATCAAATATTCTCATCTCAGAATGCTTTGAACCAAAGGTAATATTTCTGTCAGATTGCACAGAATACATCAGTTAGTGTGCAGTATCAAAATTAAGTGAACTCAAACTTTCAATATCTGTGTGATGATGCAGTTATCGGACTTTGGTCTCGCAGTCTGGGCTGCTGATGTGACATCTCAGATGACATGCAATGATGTTGCAGGAACTTTTGGGTTAGTTGCCTAACAATTGTTTCACAGTTTTGCCATCTGTAGCAACTGCCTTACTGACAAAGAGATGTCTTGACAGATACTTAGCTCCTGAATACTTCATGCATGGCAAGGTGAACAACAAAATTGATGTGTATGCTTTTGGTGTTGTCCTTCTGGAGCTCATCTCCGCAGGAAACCGCTTTGCACTGGTTGTCCAAAAGGGCAGGAGAGCCTAGTGATATGGGTAAGTGGCGTTTTATTTCTACCAACTACCATTAGCTTTCAGTTCATGTTTGATTTTTGTTAGAAGTAATGGTTATTTTCCTTTGGTTGTTACAGATAACTAAGTGCTGTTTCTTTTATGCAGGCAAATTCCATCATACAAGAAGGAAAGCTCGCACAACTCATAGATCTGAATATGCCCACTGAAGGTCATACTGATGAAGTTGAGAGGATGACCCTTGCTGCGCCCCTCTGCATCAGACAAGCACCACAGAGCCGTCCTGAAATTGATGTTGTAAGTATCCCCTTGATGCATGCTTTTTGCGCGAGTGGTCATGCTGTTTATAATTTTCTTACAAGCATCTTAATGTACACACCAGGTTCTGAAGCTTCTCGAAGGGGATAACGATATCCTCAAGTGGGCAAAATCACAAGTCGGGTTGTCATGCGAGAGCAGCGACAGCGATGAATTTGTGATGACACCGCCAGCGCCGAGGAGCAATGCTAACATCCAGTCCTACATCAACCTCGCATTCGATGTCGACGCCGATTCGGCCTCGGTCAGCAGCAACGACTTCATTGCAGCCAACACCTCCTTGGAAGAGTATCTGAAGGGAAGATGGAGCCGGTCATCGAGCTTTGACTGATCACCGGTCCATGACAGAGTTACCCCTTATTAGTGTATAGATCTTTTTTTTTTTTCTTCTAACTCAAGTTTCAATTTTGCGCCTTGGATGAGAGTTGGCACATGCAAACGCCCTCCACCAGGAAATCCTTTGATCATATCTTAGTTTTTTTTTTTTTTTTTTTTTTTTCTTTCTTTTTGGGGGTCTCTCTTCCTCTCTGAAGAGGCACCCTGTTGTTTTACTGTCTGAAGAGACTCATCATACCCAGGTAGTCTCATCCAAAGGGATGACAAATAAAGTAGGGATCACATGAAACTGTGGGTTTCTTTCCACACCCAAATCAATCATCATATCTTCGTTATGTACACAGTGCCCTTGTTCAGGACTATGGTTTATCAAGGAAGAAAATGTTGTTTTTGTGCCTGCTGTGAAAATTGAATTCTGCCAGCGTTTTGATTGAACACGGTCAGCTACATACAGTGCTTGAAGTTTCATAACTAGTTTTATTTTCTGGATGAGAAAATTTATTAAATTGCTCGAATTTGTTAAAATAAAGTCAGAATCTGCAGGTTGTATACCTGTATGATGTAGTTTTATTTCCTTGATGAGAAAATTTATTATATTGCTCGAATATGATAAAATAAAATCAGAATCTGCAGGATGTTACCTGTATGATGATGCCATCACAATACAATAGAATAAACCATTATATTAATGTATAAGGTGCAGGCCATGTCGATGCATGCCCAAGAATTATACACCAACTGTCGGTTTCACCGGTAATTGTCAACTGCTGCAGGATGCTGCAGGACAGCGAGCGATCCGAGCAGGTCGGTCCAACAGATTCGTTGCAGAGACCGAGAAAACGAAAGCCCAGTTGGGGCATGTTACATCACATGGAGCACGCACATGGACAAAAAACCCAAAGACACTGAAAGGGATCTTAAAAAGTACTATCGCTCGTGCATGACAACAGGAGAAAACCGACATCGAGACACGATCGTTCAGTTGTAACGATCTGAATAATCTTTAAACTTGCACAAGGATTATCTGCCTATCTAATCTAATGTGCAAGTCACAGTCACAAGGCCTCTCGCGACTGTGCAAAGGACAAATGGTTTATGCAAGTCATAGGTCTCTCCAAACGTGAAATGGACATGCAAATCAATGGCAAATTCACAATAGAACAGGCTCATATGGAGCATGAGGCTCTGCAGTTGGTGACCTGCAGCCTGAAGGAACAGAAACAATAATACCCCCTAGAGAACAGAGCATACCGGGCATGTTTGGAAGGCCGGTGTTCAACTCAAAACCAGTGTAAATTAAATTTTTTACCGGCTGATCTCCTAAATGTTGTTTGGATGAGGTGTGAGCCTAATAAGTTAACAGGAATAGTTTTATAAGTTGTTCAGAACCGATCACATAGCAGATCCCTGGTTGGACTCAGAAGTTACCGAGTCCTTCCAAGAAACCCATCAGTAGACACATCTTGGAATAGCAGGAAAACAAAACAGCACTAAATTTGTCCACACATGTAGGAGACACTGCATAAGAGCAACTCCAGTGGTAACTCTTAAATCAGGCCCTCAAATCTTTATTTGCATGTCAAACTAAAAAGTAGGGGCCTAAATTAAATGCAAACTCGAGTGGGGAACCAGGTGAGGTCCCTATTCGCGTGGGACCCATGCGTGCTCCCCCTTCTTCTTCGCAGCCGCACGCGCTCCCCGTGCTCCGCCTCCCCGCCCGGCGCCTACTCCGCTTCCAGCGCCGCGCGCATGCTGCGCCTCCAAGACACGCCGCAGCCGCACACCGGCTCCCCGTGCTCCGCCTCCCGGCGCCGCCATCGCCGCCGACATCGCAAGCGCAGCGGGCGGCGCCGCTGGCGCCCGAGCGCCCGTGACATCGCCTCGCCGGAGGGCGTGTGACGACGACCCGCCGCCGATCCAAGAAGACGCCGCCACTACGCCGCCCGTGCTCGAGCGGCGCCGCGCGCAACGGCGTCGCGCCACCGCAGCTGCGCAGGCCGCCGGGCGATATCGCCTCGCATGGCCGCAGCACCCACGGCCGCGCCGCGGGGAAGAGCAGCGTGGCTCGCCCGCCAGCCTCGAGCGGGGCAGAGACGCCGGCCGGCCGAAAGGTTGTCCGCGTGCCGCCTCGAGTTCGGCCTCGTCGGCGCGCCGCCGCGGCCGCGAGGAGGAGCCCGAGCTCGGCGCCGTGTACGAGATCTTCCCGATGGAGCGCCTTGAGGGTGGGAGGAGGACGACAAGCCGGGGGGTGTACTGCACGTACCACCGCCGCCGGGGACCATGTGCTCCGGCCTTGTGCAGGGAGGAGCCTCGCAGTGGAGGGTGAGGGGGCTCGCCGGAGAAGGGAAGGAGGGCGCCTCGCGCCGCCGGAGAAGGAACGGAGGGAGGGGCTCGCGCCGCGCAAGGGGAGGAAGGGGGAGCTCACGCGACCGGCGCATTTCCTCCGGTGGCCGCGCCAACTCCGGCCTATGTCGCCGGCGGGCACGTTCAGGATCGCCACGGCCGGCTCTCCGACAGCCTCCTCTGCTCCAATGCCAGACAACCCATCGTCGCCGGCAAGCTTCTCACGGCCGGATCTCCGACGACGCGTGCGGAAGACATCGTTTTTCGCTGGACGGAAACGACGGGAAAGAAAATCACGTGGGACCCAGGGAATAGGGGGAACCAGTCTAGGGGTTAAAGCTAAAATTTGAGGTTTGGTAAAATTTGAGGTCTCACTAGGGAGTTGCATTGGAGTTGATTTTTTGTACAGACCCTCTAGAATTTAGGGTAGGGGCTCAATTAGGGGGTGGGTTGGAGTTGCTCTAACACTCCGATGGAGGTACTAGGTGCGATGGACTAGCAGTCGAGCATGCCAGGTTCGCTTAACTGCCTGTGTCAGGCGTCTTCTCCAGCGCTGTCAGCGAATCAGAGTGTTAGTAACATGCGGGGGAAAAGATAAATAAAACGAATCTTAGTGAAGACTGCAAGGGGATAAAACTGAACAGTTCGACTTACCGTTGTAGTTGAGGAGCTTCTCAATGAGGTCGACATGGGTCATCAGCATTCGCCTACAGCAGTAACGTTTCAAGTTCAAGGCATTCAAAGCATCCCTGCAAACAGATGTAGATGAAAAAATTGCTTATTTGGTATTTGGTAAAGTGTCCAGATTAGCTATACATTTTCATATTTATGAGCATAATTGAAATAAACTCATATAACCCTCCCAGCTCTCCAAAACTCCCTGAGATTGTAACATGGAAGGCCACAATAAGCAAGTCCTTTTATTCGACATAAACTGATTCAATTCAAGATAATATGCAATCAATTCAACAAAAGGAACTGTATACAAAAAAATATGTGAAGCTTTTTGTTAAATAATAATTCATAGCACACCCATCGTCAATCTTCTCAGATCACCTCATAAGCCTAGTCATATGGGTACCAATCAGCTGATCAGATCTGATTAGTAGGTGGCTAGCGAGCAGTATGGTATTCACTTTTCAGTAATTCAGTACTTAATAAGTTAAGCATCAAGTAGTTAAGTGTTCTGTCAAAAAAAAAGTAGTTAAGTGTTAATACAAGTTTACACCATAGCACAACTGCACACTGCAGAGATATATATCATAAATTGGAAAACAAAGCAAGCATCAAGCATGGTCATTTACTTCTGGGCCAAAAACAAAAGGCCTAGTGCCCCCAGGCCCAGCTGAGCATCTATCTCTTTATCTCTCTCCTATCCTTGAGCTAATCAGACAACTAATCATGATCAATCACAAGTTAATTGGATATAATCAGATTTCTCACTGCACCAGTCGTCGCAGAGTGCAGACCAATCAGTTTGTTGTGTTTACTTTTTTTACGAAGCTAAATTAATGTTAAATGGCACGAAACTTAACACTATGCCTGAAAAGGAGACTTGGCTGTGATACAAAAACAAACATACTATTGACAAGGGGCTTTGCTAAAAGAAACAAACTGCAAATATAAGTCCATGTTTAGGAATGGTTTAAAAATGATCCAATCTCAAGCAAATGCAAGCCTCGCAAGTTTTATCATAAATAAGATTAGCTGCTATACATAGAACTTCAGAAATTCATGTATGAAAATGTACATCTTCTCATTATTCGAAGATTGTGAAAACTAGAACTATGTTCACATTCACACCCAAATTAAAGATTGTTCACAGGCACCTCTGTGATACATGACCCCAGCTGATTGAAAGGATTTATTTGCTTTTAATTAATTCTACCTTGCTATGAAGCCAGAAATATTTGGATGATCCTAATTCCCAACAACATTCAAATCTACTTAAGAAAACATGCCAGACAGGGTCACATGGGTCAAACATATGGGCCAAACCTGTGTAGACCACCAAAACGTACAGAAGCTGGTTATCCGTGACGTTCCCATCATATAGGAGCATCATATTAAGGCACTTTAGAAAATACAATATTACTCTAATTGATTAATCCACACTCCACAGGAATCGCCACAGGATATGTTGTTCATGTAAATCCATGATAGAGCACAATAGACCTAGTAGATCACCAAAGCTGTGGCACACATTGCACACAGCCCAACCAATCCAGCGTGGATTAAAGCGAGAGCCAACGTAAGACTCTACAGTCTAGATCCACAAACAACAGAAAAATCTAATTACCTCCAAACGCAATCCCACTCCTGAACAACACAAAGATGTGATCCAATCACACAGATACAGATTCTTAATCAGAGGACGTAGCCACTGGATGAGAAAACTCAAACTACCTCTCGTCATAGTCCGCCTGGACGAGTTCGAGGTACGCATCCCATTTGTCCCCGATCACCTGCGCCGCCACAAGAAACCAAAAGATGTTAGACGAACTATACCCAATCCAGAAGACTATCGACGCCGCGCCGCTACTAAACCCTGGCTCACGGAACAGATAACCCGCGCGCAGCCGCGCCTAGGCACGGATCGGAGGGGGAAGGTAGGAGAGAAAGGGAACGGGGAAGCTGCGATACCTTGCCGCATGTGAAGCAGCGCACCGGGATGATCATCTTCGCCGCCGCCGCCGCCGGAAGGATGGGTTCGCTGGTTACCGGGAGTCCGGGAGGGAACGGGAAGAGAAAAGGGCAAGGGACGGGGTGGGGGTTTTTTTGCGAGGTTTTCCTTCCCCTCTATTTATTTGCAAGAGCCACGAGGTATACTTTTAGTTTTTATTTTATTTTTAGTTTTTTTTTTTGGAAGGGCCGGTAATTGCTCCAAAAGTATTGTAACTTTTACAGATCTATAAAAGCTTTCGGATATTTTTTTTTTTTTTTTGAGAATGATACAAGCATAACGCAGGATGGAATTCACTGTTTGACTAGCCCATGAGTCCACTTTTTTTACACTTGATTTGGGTCAAAACCATTAGAAAAATGTATTACCTCCCTTTGTTAAAAAAAAAGGATTTGGTATGTATCTATCCGACCAAGGAGAAACCAAACAATTTTTTTATTTGATTGACCAACTGGAAGAGTCGACCCACCATTGGGTACCGAGTGTTCTATGACAGAGCAAATTTTTATTATTTTAGAGATTTATTCAAATGCCAAATTCCAACCATTTTAAAGTACCAGTTTTTAATATATTTTAGAGGTTTATTCATATGCCAAATTTGTAGAATGGTTTGAATTGACTAGATGTCTTGTATATAAAGCCTTTTTTCTCGACTAGAATGTGTGAGTCAACAACTTTTCAACCACTTAGTCTGAGGTTTTGCTTCAAACATATCTGTTTTGAAATAAGTCTCGCCAAATCTTTAAATATTGTGTATAGCTTAATTAGCCACTTTGCTCCATTACATATATACCAATGCTATAGCTAGAAGACCAAAATATCCCTCATGAGAAAGGAGAGAGAGAGATAATGATATTGAGAAAAGGGATGTGTATTGAGAAAATAGAAAGATGCATTGAGAAAATAGAAAGATGCATTAGGAAACGCTTGAATGCTAAATATTTTGGGGAAGAATTTAAATGGTATAATGTTAAATGTTTTAGGACGGTGGGACGTGGGAGTACTAAACAAGCACTTATTTTGTATTTTTTTAATTCTAAACTATAGCTCACTTTGACCTTTTCCCCGAGTCAATATCTCTAGTATGACAAAGTTTTTAGAAAAAAATAGAGTAGCATTTACAAGTTCAAATATATACACTATTAAAATATAGTCCACTAAAAGTTAATTAAACTATTTTAGTATATATTTTAGTCTATTATATACATTGTTTTTTTCATATACTTTGTCAGTCACGGAGGGACTATGTCTAAGTCTTGAATTATGTGCCTCTTTGCTCTTTCGATTAGCAAAAGTATCCCCTTCACTAATGTATGCTCTCTCTCTCTTCAAGTTATAAGTGACTTTAACTTTTTAGACATATAAACTTTTCTATGTATAACAATATGTCTAGATAAATGATAAAATCGATGTACCAAAAAAAGTCAATATAGTGGATGTACTACAAAAATTCAAAGTGACTTATAATTCGAAACGAAGAGATTATATTTTTATATAGGCTAGAGAAATCTTGATATCAGATGTCCACCTTCATAAATAATTTTCATGGGACATAGAAAAATAGACTTGAAAGTAGGCAAATTTGAGAAAACTAAGTTTATTAGCACCAACCTACGTGCAGAAAAAGTATCAGATACGTAATGGGCCATTTTGGATACGGCCCATGAAATGAAAATGGCCCAAACCCACTCCCACGAGTGACCTACTCGCCTACTCCCTCCGCATCGACGGCGCCGCATCCCACCCACGGGCGACCGACGGGCGGCGGCGACTGGCGGGCGGCGGCAAGGCTTCAATCAGCCGGCGATAAGCCGGAGACTCCCTCTCCGAAATCTCCTCGTCGGTCTCTCAGAGTCAGGTCTCAGGTGAACTGAATCCTTGCGCCCCACTCCAATCATCATGGCTGCTTGCTCCTGGGATCTGATTTTTTTTTGTTCATATTTGTAATTGCCCAGCCGAACACGCATGGTGAAAGGGGATCCTATCCATTTCCCCTAGATCCAATCGCGGCTGCTATCATGGCAGAAGCGGCCGCTGGCGGTGGCGGCCCCCTGCTCCCCGAGGATCTCGTTGTGTGGGAGATCCTGACGCGTGTGCCGGCGAAGACCCTCCTCCGGTGCCGCGCCGTCTGCCGCTCCTGGCGCTGCCGCCTCACCACCGACGCCAAATTCCTCCTCGCCCACCACCGACGCCAGCCCTCGCTCCCGCTCGTCGAGGAAGGGAACAGGAAGACCGAGGAGAGGAGATTCGACGCCCTGGACTACCACACCGGCGAGCGGCGCCCCGTATTCCGGACGACGGGCCGGACCACCGCCTACATGCCCGACCACGTGATCGCTTCATGCGACGGCCTCCTCATCTTCTACGCCAACGGCTGCCTCCAGATCTGCAACCCAACGACCCGCCAGCGCGCGCATCTCACGCTGCTCCACGACGCCGCCTGCATCTGCGCGCTCTACCCTCACCGACCGTCCGGGTCGTACCGAGTGCTGTGCTGCTTCGACAGGGCCGAGGACGGCCACGCCGTGTACCACGTCCACACCCTCGGGTCTGGCGAGCTCAGGTGTGTCGGAGAGCCTCCTGCGCTGTGGGCATCCAGGGGTATGGCGATCGCGATGCGGTTTATTATGTTGGAGGACCGCCCGCTCGTCGTGGTAGACGACAAGATCTATTGGCGACCTGTAAATCCGAATTTCCTAGAAGGCGGCAATGGCAAGCACAACAACATGCTGGTGTTCGACACCATGGCTGAGTCCTTCCAGCAACTGCTGTCGCCAGTCGAGGGCCCCTTCATTGAGCTGTTCCAGATGAACAGTGACGCCCTTTGGATTATACCACTACAGCAGCAGCACAGTTGATCTTTGGGTGTTACAGGACCATTCGAATGGGTCCTGGTCGATGAACCACCAGATCAATTTGGGCGTGGTAAATCTGCTACCGGTGCTGGAACCAGAAGGAGATGTGCTAGTCCTTTCTGAAAGAGGGCCATACCTGCTGCTCTTTTCTGGGGCTAATGGCAGTTTGCTGGCCCGGTATGAATGGAGCTCTTCTCTGTACCTTATCAGACATAGGTTCAAAGAAAGTCTTGTCCACCATGATTTCTTCTCGATGGAAGGTAATGCTGGTGGTTTGGATGAAAAACCATTGTTTGATGGCTTGTCAACTGTGGCGTTGGTTTGTAAGGATAATTCTGAGCCACGTAAGAAACCGAGGTATTAATCTGTGCTTGGAAGTTGTTTCATCTCAACAGGCTGGAGTCCCTCCTGATGATTCTGAAATGTCTTCTTATAACAGTACAACATCACTGTAGATTAGTAATAACCTGAAACTTTACCTTGAGTCAGGTATTTATTTTCCCTTTTTGACCTGAGTCATAAACACACTGTTTATTTTGATTGTCATGCCGTTTTAACCTTGTCTCCATTATTTGTAATAACTTGCAATTATCTCTGGTACTGTAACAGTGATGCTGCATAGAGATTTCAATAAGCTGATATGTCTGCACACGATTTTTGATTTTGTACTCCTTTGTTGTGCAAAGTCTAGGTAGGGCTCAAAGTATCCAATAAGCATAAAAATAAGATGAGTAACTTGCAACCATTGTATCAAGTTTTTTGGAATTTTCCCCCATCTTCACTTAGTCATGAACACATGAACAGCATGTATAAAAAATATTTCAGTAATCAATTGATGCTGCAGAGAGATTTGAATAAGCAACTTCGCAGTGTAAGCTTCTCTAGTTTGATTTCTTCGTTAGCTTGTTGGCTGTGGCGGTTCTCCGTGATGATAATTCTTAGCCGCATTGACAAAAAAAAAAAAAAAAAAGGTATGGATCCATACTGGTAAAGTTGTTGCATCTCAGCAGGATGGAGTCATTCTTGATGATTCTGAACTGTCTAGTAAGAACAGCACTGCGGATTAGTAATAACCTGAAACTATATGTCTATACCTCAAGTCTAGTATTTATTTTCCTTTTCACATCAGTCATGAACACATTCTTTATTTTGGTGTGGGAATTCCTCTTCTTTTGATGTGTATGTCACCAACAAAATAGCGCTACCTTCAGGTGAGTTCATGTCTCTTTGTGTTAATTTAAGAAATATATATAGTGATTTGGTTGTGTCAGTTTACACAATACATATAGCGGGCATGCTTACCTTTTCTGGTTATAAATAAACCTATATTATTGATACACTTTATCCACAGTTTTCGTAGTCCCAAGTTGTGATTGCTCATCTATTTGGTTTTAAAATGCCCTACCAAACAGAATTTCTTGACAGGTTAATCTTTGTTTCCGTTTTTCTTTCGTTTTGTTGCATGCCTTGCCTTTCCCTTTTTATTACTCATCCTTTATGTCCATTTTTACTTTCCTTTACGGTTGTTAACCTAACTGCCCAATTTTTCAAGCTAATTAAAATGTTTACTGGTTTCCCCTTTTCCTCTCTTTTCCTTTTTTGCTTTGATTTATTCTCAGTTTTTTAAAATTTTCTGTTCTGTTTTATAATTCGAATGTCCTACGTTTCATTGTGGGCAACTGTCACCGACTCACCATGTTCCATGTGTGATGCCATCTTTCATGACTCATCAATTTATGAGGTCACTAAAGATGGTGTAATTCTTTATGGAGTTGAGTTGGAATTGCATCCCACTTCAGTCAAAACAGCCTCCATGACACTTATTCTTTTGGGCTGATGCCTCTGCACGCAGCCACAATGCCTATGAGCAAGCAGCTTTACAGGCAGTTGTCCATCTCCAAACCATATGTGGCTAGCCACAATGCCTATGAGCAAGCAGCTTTACAGGTACTTGTGTATCTCAAACCATATATGGTTTTGTTGTATAGGCAGTTTTCAAGGATTATTACTCAACAGAAACTTTGCTGATGGATTCCTGCCTTTTAACCTGTTCCTTATTAAGCTCTTTTCTTTCCTGCATCAATGAACTTTCATTTTCTTGAAAATAATTTGCATTTCAAAATACTAAGTAAAAGTTTTTACACAATAGAGAACTACTATGTTTCAGATAGTCCAAGCCGCCACATCCTCTGCGCCTCTGCAACTGTGCATTTATCACGAATCTTTCACACTTTGTTTTTGCTCCTTCAGCCTGATCGATTGTGCTAGTTGGGCTGCAGCTGCACACATTTGAGCTGCTGAGTAGTAGCAGCAACAGTTGGACATATGTAGCAGCAGGCCAGCAGCCACAGCTGCAGCTGAAGTAGCTAAAGCAATCAAGTAAACTTCAGTCTGTAAACTGAAAGCCCATATTTCAAGTAATAACTAAATCTTCCAACAGTTCATACCTTCCTGCCTTTAACCAGATTCTCATTATACTCTACTTTGAACAAATTAATATATTTCCATTTTTTTTTGTAAATAATTATCATTTTATGGACTAAACAGAAATTTTCACAACATAAATCTTTCATGCTTCAGATAGCTGCAGCTGTGACTCTCCCCTTGCAACTGTGCATTTTCTGAGCTAAACAGAAAAACTGCAGTTTGGTAACATTGTCTTGTCAAAACAAATGATTATGCTTACTTGTCTCCTCAATACACCAGACCATCTGCAAGAATATGAAGATATAGGATCATCTCGAAAAGACCTGGTAGACTGAAGGCACTAATGTTGAAGGCCAGCTGGAACTGGTGAGACTGCTAGTTGTTGAAGGCGCTAATGCTTCAGTTGTTGAATGTCAATTGTACTGTCAACGTTTTACCTTCTATTCTGTGTACCAATATATGTGATCCTATTTCTCGCTCCATTGTTTCACTGTTATCATATATCCACCTTTCTTTTTATGCGTCAGATTGCACTTTAACATTTACATGTTCAAAATCACCACATTTGCAGCCAACCATATATCTTTGGGAGAATTAGTTGTATGCCCTTGAAAAAACTTATCTTAGGTAATTGTCCCTTTTTTTATTTGAATTTGGTTGTATGGCCTTAAAACAAAATTTATTTACCTCTATGGTACTTTAGGGTGGTCAAACTTGGAGTAGAAATAGTCAAACAAGTGGTCAAACATTGAGTAGAAAAAGTCAAATGACTTACAATTTAGGACGATTGTCTCTTCAATAATCTTCAAATACATACAATCTATAGTTTTCTAAAGTGCACTAGATGTCCAAACACATCAAAATAATTTTCATTTTCCTAAACAAAATTGCGGTTAATAAAAAACATGTCGTGGGATAGATAGAAATAAAATAAAATGATGGGACTTAGGGGGTGTTTGGCATGGCTCCAACTCAGGTGGAGTCGCTCCACTCTAGAACTCAGAGGAGGGTGAGCCGACTCTAGCTAGAGTTGAGCCGACTACATGGGGTGTTTGGCTAGAAGGTTGATCTCGCCTCCGGATAAGGGGTTTCTCGGGGTAAATTGCCATGGTTGCCCTCAATCGTTGGGCCCACTTGTCATTCTCCCTCTCTTTCTCCTTTCTTGTCTCTCTTCCGCAAGACGGCGCCACAAGCGCTTGCCTCGCGTGGCGTGAACGGGCCTTGAGGCGGGGCGAGGCCACCACCGCACACACATCCGACCGGCCCCCACCTCGATTCCGCCCGGTGGCCATTCGGGCGGCGCCGAGGCCATCCACCCGCCGACTCGGCCTTTTGCTGGCGCCCGGCGGTCCCTTCTCCCCACCTTGTCCTCTAGGATTAGGGTTGGGATGGAGGAGAAGAAGATCGGGCCGTGGGGGCGCCTCGGCCCGATGGGGAGGGAGAAGATTGGGGCGGCGGCCCCGGAGGGGTGCTTTGGTCCCGGCGGTAGAGGAGGGACGGACCCGGTGGACGGCGAGGAGTCGCCGCCTGCGCCGTGCCGCGCGTGGCCGGTGTCGGGCCGGCTAGCGTCGCGTCTTGGGGGGGCGGGGCGGGGCCGACGGGCTCGCGTCGCGGATGGGGGAGCGAATAGAAGAAAATAACGTTCGAGGTGTGTAATGGATGGCGGTCGCGGGTAATTACCACCGAACTCCACGTCTGGGTATGTTTTGAACGGATCCGGGAGCGAATGAGGTGCTCCAAACAAATGAACTAGAGCTCCAAAACTCCATGGAGTTGCATTTTTGGAGCTAGGGTGTTTGGCTAGCTCCGGTCGCCTCCGGCTGGAGTTCGGCTCGAGCTATGCCAAACACCCCCTTAGACTACCTAACTAAACTTTTTAGTGTCAGATCTAAAATATGGAATTTTTATTGCGGGTATAGGTAATAGTGTCTGTCTCCTATCATAGGGGGGGAAATTGACTATAGTTTTTTTTGGATCAGGCCATTACAATTTTTGAAGTTTGCAAATATGTCATGACAATTCGACTATTTGGAGAACTGCCATTATACTTTCTTGTCTCCCTCGTCCATGTCATTTTGTACACCTCTCGTGTCCATGGGCCCATTGTCAAACATGTTTGCATACAAATGTTAATCTCATCCTTAATGGAAATCCTCCTTGTAACCTCTATTTCAATAAGGGTTAATGCCCTCTTATGGCTGGTTTGAAGGCTTATGAAACCTCCATCACCTTGATGAGACATTGTATATATATACATAGAAAAGATCAATGAAAAAATAGCTTCAACACTATTCTTTCTTGTCACTTTACATTTCTCGCATTTCTACTCGAAATATGTTATCGCTCGGCCCTCAAGCTCTGTTCATTGAGGTAGGATGCCGCTGCAGCCCATGCCTTTGGCTTACCTCATCCTACAAGCCGTTATGTTCTAATTCCATCCTGCACTCCTATGCGGGTATCATTTTTGCATTCTCTTGTTTAAAACGATCTCTTGTGGATGATCTCACACCTCATCGGGGATCAACTTGATGATACCCACATGGCATAGCAAAAAGAAATATTAAAAGCGGCTACGCCGCCATCAAGGACCGACTTCTCCAATGCCGGCATCGGTGCCATGTCTGTGGCTATGCCCCGTGTCCACCACACGAGGTGTGCCCTATGAACTCGGACTTCAATGCCACAGTGAGGTCACCGACGCCTCCTTCCAACCGCGAACTCCACCGGCGACGATGTCACATGCATGTCCTGGTGGTCAGTGGCTGGACCAATGCCCTGTCTTGTGTCCTGCAGGTGTCCTGGAGTTTATTTTTCGATAGATTCATTCTACTGGCTTTTATTGATAAGTAGAGAGCAAATTTATGTACAAGGCAGCCAAACATGGCGTGAAACACCACGAACGCGAAGCCCACTCACGCAAACACAACAGAGTAAACGACGACCAAACTAAGATGTGGGATTGGAGTTCCCGACAGGAGGCCATAATAGGTCATCGTTGGCCAACTCAGGCATGTAGCAAGAGTAGCTCCGACTTCTGACTATTGCGTCATGCCCTACCACGAGACATCACGATGCCTTCAGGAAGGTTACAATGTCCAATGCCCTCGTCCAAGGATGGACTGGGTTTTCACCTGTGGAAATTGTTGTACGCCCCAAATAGGGAAAACAACGCCCATAGGCATCGTCATAGACATGCTTTCGCCCAAGGTACCCCAGCATAGACGTTGGTCCAGATGCCGGTTCCCAGCCTGTCACCACCATCGTCGCTGTCTGCCATCGTGCACAAGCCTTGCCTAAGGGCACCGACACGCCGACTACGTACAATAACCGAATAGCTACGTCAGCCATCCCCATCGACCAGATGACGTGCCAAGAATCAGCCTCACTCCACCGTGCGCGTCCACCTGCCACACATCGAGGCCGTTGTCGGCCGAATCGCCGCCGCTACCGACACCCACCTACCTTGTTGCTAGCGCATGCCGCGAACCGCCACCGTACCACCATCGCACTCGCCGCCGGACCAGGCTAGATCCGGCCTCAAGGGACTTGAATCCGTCCACCTGGACACCGAATCCAGACGCACAGGCGCCTCGCCGCGGTCAAGCTCGGCCGTCACCGTCAAGAACGGAGTAGAGAAGAGCCCCACTATCATCCCTTTGTACCAGCTCGGGCACCCGGCGCCGCCATAGTTAGGGACGACCCTCCCCACCGAGCTCCCGTAGCTCACGGGGGGAGAGGCTACTAGCCACCGCCAAAGCAAAAGGGAGGTCCCGGCCTCGCCATGTTGGCCGGCCCAGCCTCGGGCAACGACGCCGACCGGAAAGGGGGGGAGGGTGGCAACGTAGGGTTGTGGGTCCGCCGTGTCGCCGTGTGAGGCGACGCAAGGCGAGTTTCACCGCTGTCCCGGGGTGGTGTCTAGTGAACCGGTGGTCTTGGTGTGGCGGCCTACAACCCGACCAGAATGGTGTCCAACAAACCGCCCCTCCTCGCGCCATGTCCAAATTCGAGCTCGCAGCGACTTCCTTCTTCTACCCGCCTTCTTCCTCTCAGAACGTGCGTGGGAGGCGTACAAAACAATATGGATGGAGTAGAGATTAAATTATAATGGCAATTTCGAAATAGGTGAATTGTACTCCCCATGCCATAAAGAATACAAGCACAGTGACATGTGCTAGTACCTTGAGTTTGACCAATTATAGTTAAAGATTATCAATATCTATGAGGTCAAATAAATATTATCGATGAATTATGAGATACTACCTCCATACTTGAAAAGCAAGACGTTTAGGACAACGACGCGGTCTCCTCCAAAAATAATTTTTACTTGTCTTTTCTATAAAAATATTTATTGAAAAGTTATATATGTATATTTTTATGAAAGTAATTTTCAAGACAAATCTATTGATATGATTTTCACATTTCCAAACTCAATGACTTAAAAATTATTCATGATTTATATTTCCAATGTTTGACCCAAACATTGTCCAAATCGTCTTCTTATTCCCATACGGAGCGTAGTATATTTTTTAATAAATTAATTTGAAACCATAAATGTGAATATCCATTTACTAGAATCTCAGTCAAATATGAACATCTTTACGTTACATGCAGCCATAGAAACTCAGTCAAATATGACCATCTTTTAAGTTACATGCAACCATCGAAATTCAGTCAAATATGAACATGTTACATGCAACCATAGTTGCATTGTCTTTGGAAAGAGATGGTAATCGCGCATCTCCAACAGGGAAGGTCCTTCGACTAGCTAACCATTTCCCCAGATCCAATCGCGACTAGTATCATGGCAGAAGCGGCCGGCGGCGGCTCCTGCTCCCGGAGGATCTCATCATATGGGATATCCTGACGCGTCTGCCGGCGAAGCCCTCCTCCTCAGGTGCCGCGCCGTCTGCCGCTCCTGGCGCCGCCGCCTCACCACCGACCAAAAATTGCTCCTCGCCCACCACCGCCGCCAGCCCTCCCTCACTCTCCTCACCGAAGGGGACAGGACAACGGAGGAGAGGAGGATCGATGCCCTGGACCACCGCACCGGCGAGCGGCGCCCCGTCGCCCGGACGACGGGCCGGACTGCCTCCAACGTGGACGACCTCAACGTGCTCACTTCCTGCGACGGCCTCCTCATCCTCCTCGCCAACGGCTGCGTCCAGATCTGCAACCCGGCGACCCGCCAACGCGCCCCCCTCACGCTGCTCCACGGCACCGCCTGCTGCATCTCCGCGCTCTACCATCACCGCCCGTCCAGATCGTACCGCGTGCTGTGCTGCTACCAGAGAGCCGAGGACGGCCACGCCGTGTACTACGTGCACACAGTCGGGTCCCGCGATGACAGGTGCGTCGGAGAGCCTCCCGCGCCGTGGGCGTCCGGGGATATGGTGATGGCGATGCCGATGATGCTGTACCACCACCCGCACGTCGTGGCAGATGGCAGGATCTACTGGCAACCTGTAATGCTAGAAGGCGGCAACGGCAAGGTCAACAACATGCTGGCGTTCGACACCATGGCCGAGTCCTTCCAGCAACTGCTGTCGCCCGTCGAGGGCGCCTTCCTTGAGCTGTTTCAGATGAACAGTGGCAGCCTTGGATTGTACCAATACCTCGGTCGCACGATTGATCTTTGGGTGCTACAGGATCACAAGAGCTGGTCTTGGTCGATGAACCACCGGATCAAATTGGACATGATGTTTTTCTCTCTGCTACCGGTGCTGGACCCAGAAGGAGATATGCTCGTCCTTTCTAAAAGAGGGGACTCCCCTGGCATCCTGTGGCAGCATGTGCAACACATTTCTGGTGCTAATGGTAGCTTGCTGGCCCGGTATGAATGGAGCGCTTATCTGAAGCTTAGCAGGCACAGGTTCAAAGAAAGTCTTGTCTATCATGACTTCTTTTCGGTGGAAGGTAATGCTGGTGGTGTGGATGAAAAACCATTGTTCGATGGCTTGACGACTATCGCGTTGGTTCGTGATGATAATTCTGAGCCACGTTGAGAAACAAAGGTATAAGTCTGTGCTGGCAGGCTGTTACATCTCAGCAGGATGCACTGCATTGATTCTGAACTGTCAACAACACTGCAGATTAGCAATAACCTGAAACTTTCCCTCAAGTCTGGTATTTATTTTCTCTTTTGACGTGAGTCATGAACACACTGTTTATTTTGACTATGTCATGCCTTTTTAGCCTTGTATCTTTTATTTGTAATAATAACTTGCAATAATCTTAGGCAATTGTTATGCCACATAGAGATTTCAATAAGCTGATATGTCTGCCTCTGTATGTAAGCATACAATTTCGATTTTGTATTGCTTCGCCGTGCAAAGTCTGGGTTGAACGAGAAGTATCCAATAAACAACGAAAATACGAGTAACCTGCAACCACTGTGTCAAATTTCCGGTGCCTTTTCCTGTCTTCTCACTTTTGTCATGAACGACACATGATCAGTATGTATGATAAAGTTCTCCCGTAATCAATTGATGCTGCAGAGAGAATTGGATAAGCAATTCCGAGTGTAAGCTTCTCTACTTTGATTTCTTCATTATGCATTTTCCCTATTTGTACTTGTGTGTTTAGCACACATCTATATTTTTCCATTTAGTTGCGTGTCTGCTTCTGGGACTGGGAGTCAATATTTCTGTTTCAGCTCATTTGTTGCCTATGTATAAAACATGCTATGTTTCGTTTCTATGCTCGGCATATTGCCTTCATCGAAACGAAAATACACTTATATGGAGAGACGCATCCTATAAACATATGCTGAAATGTGTAGTCACAGTATGAGTATCATATCTGATATAAACCAAACACATATCCTAGTCTTTTCGGTTAGACAAAAAAGATGTGCTTTCTAAGTTACCGATGATAATTAAAGCTAGGACCAAATCATAAAGCTAGAAAAATTTAAATTGGAAGATGGCTCACAAATCAGGTTCTTGGAGGATATCTGGTTGGGAAGACGTCCCCTTCTAAACTTAAATTTGAAACATGTAAACACCAAATGATTCCCCAGGGCAGGCTATCCACGTCGCCCAAATTCTTTTGAGTGGCTACTCGGTTTTGTCTGGCAACTTCTCATTGGCTCATTCCTGCCATTTTGTGTTTTTTTTTGCAAAAAGGGCCCTTCTGTTTTATCAAGAATCGTATACCAGCCCACCTAGGTCCCTCAAGAACAGATAAATATGTTTTACTTTTTTACTTTTTACCCCTCCAATTATAAGAATCCTACGGTCGAAGAAGAGAAAATTTCGATTTCGTGCTGTTTTTACGTTACCCGCCCGCCTGTAACTTTTGCAAAAAAAACCCGCCTACTCCCCACCAAATATATACACTGCGGCCTCCTTTTTGCAAAAACCCCTTCCTCTTCTCTTTCTCACGCACGCTCCTCTCTCCCTCCGTCTCTCGTCCCTCGTGCGGTCGGCCGTGGGCCATGGCGCCCGCCGTCTTGGCGCCGGCCGCCCCCTCCCACTTCCTCACCGCCTCCTTCCTCCTTCTCCCTCCTCCTTCTCCACTCTCCTCCACCGGCGCGGCCCTGGGGCACCGCTCCCCCCGCGGCCCTCATGCTCTGAGGAAACCCCAGGTGCCGGCCGCGCGCCGCGTCGCGGCGCCGGCGGCACTCCCTCCTCCTCTTCTCCCCTCGTCCCTCACCGGCGGCCGCCCCGACCCCTCTGAGACGCCACCGGCCCGGCCGCGTTACAGCTCGCGCGAAAAAGAAGAAGATCCACCTCCTCGGCCTGCAGCTCACGTTGTGTTGTGCCCGTCCCAGCCCCGCGACCGCGACGACGGCCGGCCGAAGCTCACACGGCGGCGGCCTCCTCCATCCTCCTCTCCCTGTCTCCCTCCTCCTTCCGCTCGCTCCCCCGCGGCCCTCTCCTCTCCACGACGCGCGTCTAGGGCGGGGCCCACCGCCGGGGCCATGGCCGCCACCACGACGCGGCGCGGGCCGGCGCCCTCCGTCTTGCCGGCCAGCCCAAAGATCAGAGCGGCATGTCTCGCAACATGGTGAGTCATCGCCTCTTTCTCTCCCAACTTTCCCTCTACATACATGTAGTGGTAGGCATGGGCTCCAATTTTGCATAGACAAGTACAGCAGTTCTTTGATTTGTGACTTTTTTTACCCCAACAAGATTTTAGCCGCATCCCATGTGCTCGATGGAATGCCCATATGAAATATGGTAATTATACTACCCAAAAAATTTATTTCCAGGTTATCTTGTAGCCGTGGAGTGATTGAAATTATGGGGCGACTCTTTTATCCTCTTTTCGTGTATTTTTTTGGTAAGGTAGCCTTCATCGATTGACATCATTCGCTTTTTATGGTGTTAAATGGATTGTTGAAGCATTCCTTGAATTCTTGCGAAATGATGCTGGCAACTTAGGAAGTCGGATTTTGGTGTTTTCTTGCTTTTCTTTCCAATAGCGTTAAGGACTAAGGTAATTTATTCTGATCATATATGCACCCTTTCTTTGTTACACCTTAGGCTGGATGTTCATTAACCCTGCTGTGTGTTACTCCAACCCGTTGAAGTGCGGACTATGGATTTTGTTAGTTCAATCCAGGTGATGCGTTCGTCATCGGTTGTGATATGATGTTTCTCTGTATTTGTCATTTGCTTTGTTTTCCACCTTTCTCGGCTTTTGTGATGAAAAAAGTCTATACCAATTCCAAGGATATGATCGATGTTTGTTGGCTCGTGAGGTCTTGGGCATGTCCTATTTGTTTTCCAAACCCATGCTGGACCAAATGATATGCCTTCGGTGAGGCTATCCATGTCGCCCCAATTCACCGACCGGCTCCCTTCACCGTGTCGGTGTAGCTCCGCCCCGTGGCGGCGTTGTGATTGGTCCGAACTTTTTTTTTGAAATGGGCATAGCCATGTTAGCAAAATTGTTTTTGGTCATAGCAAGATATCTTGGACCTCCACATCTACCAACATGCCTTTAAGCTCCGGGTTGACGAACAATTTATAAGCTTAAAAGATTACCGAGGCCCCTAGAATCCTGTCTTCATTGAAAACAAAATTGTTATGTTTGTCATTGCCGCAGCCGAGAAATTTATAAGCTTACAAAAAAACCCTATGGTCGGAAGCGGTTCCATTGAAGAACATGACACACAAGGAGATCAAGGGACGCCATTTATGGTGAAGGAAGTAAAGGATTTTGCCAAAACATATAAGATCAAGATGCTCATTTCATCTCCGTATTATGCTCAAGTCAATGGTCAAGCGGAATCGACTAACAAGACTTTGATCAAGCTTATTAAGAAGAAAATAATAGAACATCCAAGAAGGTGGCATGAAGTCTTGCCAGAAGCTTTGTGGGCTCATCACATATCGAGGCATGGTGCAACTAAAGTTACTCCTTATGAGTTGGTGTATGGTCAAGAGTCGGTGTTACCCGTTGAGGTAAATTTGGATGCATATAGATTTGCTAAACAAAATGATTTATCTCCTACTATGTATCATGATTTGATGATGGACAACATCGATGAGGTAACCAACAAGCGGATACAAGCTCTAAAGGAGATTGAAAAGGACAAAACCCGTGTTGCAAGAGCCTACAACAAGAAAGTCAAGAGCAAATCGTTCCAAATCGGTGACTTAGTTTGGCAAACTATATTACCGGTAGGGTCGAAGAGCAATCAATTTGGCAAGTGGTCACACTACTACAAAATTGATTTTGCGTGGTGTTCGGATTTTATTTTCCGTGGCGGGCATTTAAAAAACCGCCACGGAAAATACCCTAATTAACTGTGGCGGTCATTTTTGATTAACCGTGGCGGGCATTTTGTCCGCCACGGAAAATAGATAACCGTGGCGGTTTTTTTTTTATAAAAACCGCCACCGTGAAATTAGAGCCCAGCCCTCTACCATTTGGAGGCCCAATACCATGTTGAGCCCAATAACACGTTCACGTATAAAAACGAGCAGCTCCCCTTCTAGGGTTTCATCTCACCCCTCCCTCACTTCTCTCTCCACCCGGCCGCTCTTTTTTGCTTCTCTCCCCAACCACCTCCTCCCCTCTTCTCGGGCGGACATCCGCCATGAGCGCCTCGCAGCCCACGCGGGGGCAGCCGGGCGGCTCGGCGCGCGCGGATCTCGCAGCGGTGGTCCGGGCGCGCACGGATCTCGCAGCGGCGACCGGCTCCACAAATGGGCGGCCTCCCCACGGCGCAACGGCCGCGTGCAGCCCTCCCGGCCTCCCCCACGGGAGGCGGCCCTCCTACATCCACCGGCGGCCGGAGGCGCACCGAGGCGGCGGCGGGACGATCCTGGCGGGCGGATCCGTGGCGGCGCGGCCCCATCCCAGAGGCGCGACACGGCGGTAGGCGGCAGCCCCCTCCTCAACCCGGCCCTACGGTGACGGTGGAGTTCTTTTCCCCTTCTTCCCCTGGGCAACCCCAAGGATCGAGGCGGCCACGACGGCCGGGGGCGCTGGCGACGGCCGATCCCGACGGCGTGGAGGCGGATCCGGCGGGCGCCAAGGCGGATCCGGCGGCATGGAGGCCGGTCGGGCGCGGATCTCGGGTCGCGGTAGGCCGGATCCGCGGGGCGGCATCGGGTGCCGTGCCCGTAACTTCGGCCCATTAGGGTTTGGGTTCGGGTTTGTTCTTTTTTTTTTTTTTTTAAAAATAATTAACCGCGGGCGGGCAATGGAAACCGCCACGGAAAATCCTTTGATTTTCCGTGACTTTTGTGTTTGTGGCGGGCATGATAACCGCCACCATAAATCTATTTTGCCCGCCACCTTTAATCGTTTTCTGTAGTGGTGTCACCCAATTGGAAAGGTCCTTTCAAGGTGGTCAAGGTGGTATTTGGAAACTCCTATGTGCTTGAATCAACAAGTGATGGAAAACGCCAAGATAAGGCGATTAACGGGAGGTATTTGAAAAAGTATTTCCCTAGTGTTTGGCAAGAGGCCTAGTGCTCTCCAAACAATGGCCGCGCGCGTGCAGACGCCCTAAGAAGAAAAAAATAGCCGATACATAGTATCGCCCTTAGCCACCGGACAACCGATACGATGGGCATTCGTGTTGTTTGGTTTTTTTGTTTTGTTTTCAGGTTCGTGTACCTCTCACCGAAAACGGGGTATATATGTTGACACCCAAATTAGTCCTATGCTAAATTTGGAATGAGCAAAGTATAAAATAAGAGTTCATGCATGGACCACGCTTATTTTATGAGAAGAAAAAGGTGTCAAAATATGTCCTAAAAAATAGTGGAGGAGCATGCAATTGAAGAAAATCTGCGGAGGAGAAAAATCACCGCGCCGGACGCTGGATTGCACGAGTCGCGCGTCCGGCCGCATGACCGCCAGCGTTTGGCGCCCGCCGCATGCGGGGCGCGTCCGGCGCGGCGCCCGGCGTAGTTCAAAAATAGGGTCCGATTGCATGGCTCTTCTGGACGCGCCGGGCGCTGGGCCCGGCGCATGCGTCCGGCATGCATCCGGCGCCGCTTTAAAAATAGGGTCCGTTTGCATGGCTTATCGATGGACCGGCCCAGCGCGCGCGCCCCACGCGCGTCCGCGCTGTTCGCGATCTGCGCCCGAGATTTTCTAATTCGAACCGATTTTTATTTCGGGTTGGTTTTGGAGAGTCCTCGATGTTTGGGAACATTTTGGACATTTTCCTAAAAGGATAAGACCACCCTCCTCTATATAATAAGAGGTTCATGGCCGATTTGATCCCATCTACATCCAATCGACAACCAATCTATCCTGTCCCGTTTGTAGGTCATCTTCTTCTCTCAACCCCTCTACGTTGTTGAAATGGGCGGCGAACTCCGCGTTCTTCGCCGGCATTCTAGGCGGCCACGCTGGTCCTAGAGCACCCCGCGTCGTCCTCCCGACGGTTCTTCCCGGAGGAGGTGCGTTCGAGGTTCTTCCAGCCCGCCACCGAGCTCTACGTCACCCCTACCGATTCCTAGATCGGTTAGGGCGGCCACGCTGCGGTGCTTTCGCTGCTCCAAGGTTGTGTGCAACCTTCGTGGGCGCCCAAGGCCCTCCCAAAGGTGTTGGTGTGAAGCCTTAGCTTTGCATCAACAGGTTCCGCTTATGTTTACCGTTTCTATTGAACATTCAAAATGTATGTGCAGTGCCTCAAAACCTCCTCGATGTTATGATTGAGTTTGGCCGGTCCGTGAGCATGACACCAAACATCTTCCAAGTTGGTGTTAATGTATGGCACAATTTCAATGTCAGTTTCCCTCTCTACGCCTTTCGCGTTACCAGGACCATGACTGATGATGGTGGATACTTTGTAAGTCAATAATCCCCTTCTTGTTTCCTATGTAGCTTTTTATTTTTTTTTGTTTTCCTTTTCATTAATTTTTTGTACATAGACAATGCATATTAATGCCTTGTTTGTTTTACGTGGCAGTATTTCAATAGTACTCTCAGCAGCTACCTGATCCATGAGACGCCGACTACTCTGCATGTTGGAGGGGAGCCATTTGGGTGGCCCGCTGTTCTGTCCAGGTATCCAAACAACCGAAGGGTTGCGAGGATCGTGACTGGTTGGCACGTCTTTGCATGTGTGGAATGCAGGTTGGAGAGTACTATGTTGCTAGCATTCTTGAAAGCCCGGATGGAAGCTACTGCATGAGGTTCTTTGCTGCCTGAAGGTGATGAAGACTTTGCGAGCTGCTATGGTTTAACTGAGCCTTGCATTTTATTTTGCCGGCATCATCTGTGTGGTTCATAGTATGATGCTCGAGTTTGAAGGTGTGCTAGTCAGTTTCATTTACTTTCAGACCCTATCTTAGCCGAGCTACCCTATGGACGTGTGGCAAACTGGTTTCATATGGTATTGTAATCTGTGTTGCTTGAATACCCACGATGGATGTTGGGTTTATGGTATTTCAGACAGCTATGTTATTGTAAGGTCATGTGTGCCATATGCTGTAAGTTCCTTTGGGGCATAGCAGCTATTGTGTGATACATTGTCTGAGTTATAAGTTTTCAGACCAGTCTCTATTACCTTGGCAGAGATTGTTTTGGTTTTTGCATGCGCTTTTAAGTGATTTTGATTGGTATTTGCATAGGCTTCATTTTAGGTCACATTGATTTAAGGTTGAGATAAACTCTTGGGATAGTAATCCAACCCGTATGTGTAATCTGTTTTATAGTTTCATACATCAGGATTTTTGGTTCTTCGAATCCATGCCTGTTCCCTATTTTGGGATCGATGCTACGAAGGAAGTTGGATTGTGGGCTGCTTATGGAGCTAGATGAAGCGCCGACAATTTTTTTTTTCTGGCCGTGTACACCCCCTATGGGCTTAGGTTGCAGCATGTATCGTATTTGAAGCCCATGGAGGTACGGTTGGGCTGTTGGTCGACGTGTGTGGGTCTAGGTGAATTTAAAAGCGCGGGCCCGTCTTCCGCTTGGATGGCTAGGTTTTAATCGCTTCTATAGCAAGCCATCTGCTCCCCGATCTTTGGAATCTAGATCTAGGTGAGAACCTGCCCGTATCTTCTTCGTTTCCTCTATATTTCCCGTCTATATTTCTATGCTGACCGTCGATTCTTTTTAGGTTTGTTGATGACACATTAAGCTGCTTCACAGTTTGCTTTGATCTTGGTGAGTGATGTCATATGTGACTACGATCTTTTCTTTACTGTTTCTTGGATGGTATTGTTCCTGATAGAGCCTTGATACAAATGTATGGTCATCTTGTCGGCTCCATTACCTGTGGTTGCAATTATTGACTAGTGTTCGTCACACCATATTTCTGCTTCATTTGAAGTAGTGTTAGTTGTAGAAATCTTGCTGGTTGTATTTAATTGATTCAACCATGGGACATTAGGTAGTTTTTTTTATTATTTCTGAGAACTATTTTGTTCAGAGTTATTCTTGATTTTGAGTCTGATTATATTAGACACTTTCTGTGTGGAGTTTCTAAACCTATGGAATGATGTGTCACGAGGCAAATGTTATGAGGTTTATGGCCAAACGCATGGTTATGTTAGCTTTATTGGAAATTCGGCGTGCAATGAAACTACTAGTGTTCATAGTGAACCCTAACAGCCCTGTGTTGAAATGTTCAAAATGGTCTGTTTGTATGTTAGTAAGTTCTATTCGTTATGGATTGTTGTTTTGTTTGTGTGGAGGCACTTGTTAGGAATAAATTCGAGTTGCATTTAGTTTATTTTCATTTTTGTTAAGAATGTAGTAAGAATTCTACTTTTATTTCCTAATCGTATAACTTTTTTTTTACCTACGTTATCACCAACACTCCCTTCAATAGACACAACTGTTGATAGTGAGTTGGATGATATATTAGTACGGGATCATACTTTACTTAAGTTGGGTTTATTAATATCTGTTAGTGTCAGAATTACCGTGGTTTTCTGCTTGTTAAGCTGCTTCCAATGGCCCAATATGGAGGAAATGTTGGGGACACAACTGTTGTCTTGGTATGTTTGGCCTTGTCATTTTGTTCCATATTAAGTTGGTTGTGACTATGTAACATTTTTAGCTGCCGATTAATCTGCTCAATCATCCGTGTTTTTGTGCAAGCTCCTAGGACTCGCAGCGTGTATGTATTTCCGATGAAACTAATGCAAGCCATGTACGCAGACGTGCATGGCCAGATTCCGGTGGATGATGAGTGTCAGGTCATGCACACCAAAGTGGTGAATAATGAGTTTAATGGCTACAAGGTTGAAATGAGGTTTGATTGCCCGAGTTCCCTTTGTTTCGTCTGGACGGATAAACCTTGCTGTTTGTGGTGAAGTGAAGTATGGAGACGTCGAGGCTGAACGTTCTTGTATGATGCGGATGCTTGGTAACTTGCAGTATGAGTATAACTTGATGCCTGCGGACTACAGCCTTGTAGCTATCTCTGAGAAGAGGGATGTGTATCTTGCAATGAAGACTCTTCTCGAGCCTGCTCGGGCGGACTATGTTGAGCTTGGTGGGTATGTCAAGAAATGTGCTAAGCAAGTTAGGCAGCTTTGTGGTCAAGTGTCGACGTGGGTCGCTGATAATCACGGATCCGTTCCTCTTGAAGTCATTGCTGTTGTTTCTCAATTCCATGCTAAGCTCACAAAACAGGTTGATTTGTTTGATTCCGAGGCTCGGTATGCTGATTGTGCAGTAGACATGGAGCAACTCTGTGGATGGTTTGGTGATGGCATCCGTGTTCTTGATCAGTCAATTCCCAAGAAGATGGTGAGTTTATTCCTACCAGTTTATTTTGTGTTGCGTTCTAATCGAAGTCACTCCACTTTCATAGGTCTTAAGAGTCTATCCTAGTGTTGGTTCAAGTCGAATTGATTGGGTTACCTAATATGTATTGTTGAGTTTTTTCATGCAGGTTTTTGATATCATCTAATACTATTTTCATCCTGTTATTGTCGTTTCAGTCTTTTTTTCATGGGAGGGGTCTCACAACACATTGCTCTGTGTGTACAAGGAGGCCGTGAAGAAGATCAGGGAGTAGTGTCCGGGATCCAGCTGATTGATATGGGAAACGGCGATGTAAAAATCTTTGCAGAGGTTTCTGGACCTCCGTTCCACATCTCTGGTGATGTTGCGTCTTCGCAGAAAGCTGCGCTGTCCAAGTTTTTCTACAAGGTCATTAAGTACGTGCATCGTGAGATGGGGTTTAATGTATTGACTTTCACTCGGATTCTAGGGAATTCCAGGAAGCTTACATTGACCGTTTTGATGAGAACATGAACATGATGATGAATTCTGGACAGAGATTTAGTTTTTTGTATGCCGAGACTCAAGCTGCATTTGATGAGGCTGTTGCTGAATTATCTGACAAGATGGAAACATCTCAATTTACTTCGCCTATTCTTGAAGCTGTGCACAATGTAGCTGTCATGTTCGGGGCTGCGCAGTATAATGTTGAGAAGAAGTGGAAAAGTCTGCAGTCTAAGAAATCTGATAAGCAATCTGTTGAGGAGGTGTCCAAGGATAACTGCCAGTCAAAGGAGTCCTAGATGTGACATGGTGTGATCTTAATGAGTATTTCCTTGTTGTTCTAAGCATTGATTGTTTGGATGATACTTTTTAAGCTTTGTTGTTCTGATGTTGCCAGGTTATCCGGTTTCAATGGTACGGTGCCGTTTGCGTGGATTCTTGAGTGTTCAAGTTTGTAAGGTCGACGTATCTCAGTGGTCTATATTGTTCGTGGTTTTTTATGTTTCCCTAGAAAGACTCTTGTGCGAACTTTATGACTGATCAGACATGTTCTTGGTATTTGTAAGACCGCGTGGTTGTATCGTGTTGTTTGAATCGAATCTTAGTTGTTATTATGGTGTCATCTGGATCCTTTTCATTTGTTTGTATACCTTGGCAAGCAGGCAGGCCATATTCGGTGGCTACATCTTGGTAGAACTAAAGTACGGTCCACCGGTTGTGTGGCCGAGTGAATATATGCGACTTCGATCTCTTTATGTCCACTGAAACAATGAAAAAGAAACAAAAATATGGAGGATAAAATGAAATGCAGTACTTATAAATTTCTATTTGTAGATAGTTATTAATGTGGACCAAAAATGTGCCTACAAAACGTTCTTTTGAGGTTTTATTCAAACCAGGGACAGAGAAACAGGTCCTCCATACGACTTTGCTCAGTTTAGCAACTATAATTTAGATGAAGCGAGGACCTGTTAGCTGAGCCAGGCCTTGCACCGTCATGTCTTGGATTCTACAAATTGGAAAAAGAGGATACGAGAGGTCATAATTTTGGATACACACACTTTCATTTAATTTCATATGTTATCAGCTGTCTTTGTACCTTGCTTTGGTCAAATATTGATTGACGCTAGGAAGATGTTTCTTACTTTGGTACTGGACGTCTGATCCCTGAGGTAGTTTGAAACGGAAGGGGTTCTCCATATTTAAATATCTATACCTATACCTACTAATAAAGAGAGAAAATTTCAGTCCCACCTTTTTTTTCACCTTTTTTTTTCACCTTCCATAATTCGGTATGGACAAATTTACCCCTGTGATAAGTTCCTTTCCTCAACTCTCTCTGTCCCGGTCTTTTCCCATCCTCCCGACAAAAACCACCGCCAACGATCCCGAGGCGACGCCGGAGAAGTACGTGGCGCTGGTCACGGACCTGCAGCGGCGGGCGCGCCCGTGGGAGGGATCGGCGTGCAGGGCGAGGGCCACGTGACGCACCCGGTCGGGGACATCATATGCGATGCGCTCGACAAGCTCGCCGTCACGGGCTTGCCCGTCTGGATCACGGAGCTGGCCAGCGCGTCAACGCCGACGGCAAGTACACCCAGGCCGGCAACATGTTCGCGGGCCTCCGCCGGTACTGGACGTCCCACGCACGCGGGAAGGTGGACAGCAACGGCAACTTCAAGTTCAGGGGCTTCCACGGCACGTACCAGGTGCTGCTTGCCACGGCAGCCGGGGAGGTGAAGAAGAGGACGTTTGACGTCAAGAAGGGGGATGCGCCGCTCGTGCTGGACATGGATTTCTAGCTCCACCATACACAATGATTCGCCACCGGAGGTTACGGTTTACGAAAAGGAGTACGATCTATATAATACTATACATTTGTATACAAAGTGTGGTGTGTATACTGGGATTAGGTGAAGCGTAGACATTACAATGGTGAAGAAAGTATGAGTCTTTAGCCCCGGAGTGTGTAGATTGTTACTATTGTACTCTGTATTTATTAAGACAAACTGCAGTAAATAAATGAAAAATTTATCATTTTTATACACGTCAATATACACATTTCTAATTTCTTAGCGAATGTGTGCACGTAACGACCTTCCCTTCCGCTCCTCCAGTACGAGCCTTGATGAGCTCCGCGCGCCATCTCCCGTAGTCCTCGTCGTCCCTCTGCTCATTCTCTAGGTAGAAGAGGGCTCAGATTATATTAAAAACTTTTTCAGGGTTCTGATGCTTATATGCTAGAGAGGGAGAATTTTAGATCTAGCCTTCGTTGTTTTCTAAGAAGTTTAGGGGTCCTGATGCATATGTGTTTTTCTATTCAGCTTTATTTCAAAAATGATTTCAGATTTCTATGCAAACTTTGAAAATTCATAACTTGAGATTTAGAGTCCGTTTTGAGTGAACCAAATTTTGTTGTGGCAAATTTGGAAGAAGTTTTCGTGTTTTATTATTAGGTATAGATATGAAAATGCCGTGCTACAGTAAAATATGCTAATGATAAATACATTATGCTTATAAACCGTTTGACGTATTATTGACGTATTCAAAAAACTCAATGTCTATATGACACCCCTAAATTATTGTAGGTGGACATAATGATTATTTTTCTTCAATCTATCGTAACTATATGGTACATTTTTTTCACTCATGTAATAAAGAACGCACGGGATATTTCCTAGTTATTTAATAATGTCACGAACTGTCGTGTGCGTCCATTCTTGGTATATGTAAATATATTAGACATACATATATTGTTGTGCTTCTAATATCTGAAATCAGCATGTTACGCGCAGTATGTGTATTTGTCACGCGTGTCATTTTTTTTTTGCAACTGATTTCAAGGAGCTGTTTTTTTTTTTCCCTTTTATTTCTTTCTCCTAGAGAATGGAGATAGTTTATTTTGGTTAGAGAGTTATTCAGGAATGAACTATCGTGTGTTCAAACAGACGTTGTCATTAAATGACACACCGGCTCCATTGAGCGACAAGTGGCCCACTTGCATTAATTGGCCCCGAAAAGGCAAAACCGTGCACCACAAGCCGGAGAGATCATTCAGATCCAAGGATGCACCAAGTGATCTTTTGTGAATAGTAAACAGAGGAATAGAGATGGCTGCGACATGAGTAAGAGTGAAACCCTAACCAATCAAGCTAGTACATCTTTCGATTCACAAATCAAGTCCACAGCCATGGAGATTAGTGTTGCGGAAAATAGAAAATAGGCCCTGCATAAACCCAGAATATTGCGAGAACCACGGTAATTCGGTGCACGTCGACCAGGCACAGATCGTGTCTGAATCTACGGTTGCACGCGCAGATGTCGAAACCACAAGGTCGAGTGGCGAAGTACTGACAACTTTGTCGTACAAGAAGAGGTACTCTATTGTGCATCTAGTTATGATTGGCCTGTATATATGCCTTGAGTGTTAATAGCGGTGCTTAAACTTGTAGGAAAAGAGGCAGGGAAGGTCCAGACGCATGCTTGGCGCCATGTTCAGTTAGCGCGGTAACTGCTGCAATTGCATCATCAAAAGATAGAGTCGGGGAGCCGGTGTTCTACCCGCACGTTGGCACAATCTTCAGTTCCTTTGAAGTGGCAAAAGATTTTTACAACCTATATTCATGGGAAGTTGGGTTCGGTATCAGAGAATCGAGGTCAAAGAAAAACAGAAATGATTATATTACAAGGAAGGATATAGTTTGTTGTTGTGAGGTATGAATCCATACCAATTTTTTTGTCGACTGCGAGCAATCTTTTCCTGTACATCAAATACCATCTGAATTTTTAATGGCAAAACCCATTGCAATCCTCAGGTGCCTTCAGCACGTTCGGGATGCAAGGCTGGGATTCATCTTCTCCGGACATCTGATCATTCATGGATTATAAATTCAGTAGTCACCGAGCACAATCACCCACTGAGTGTTACCTGTGGAGAGAAAAAGCAGTGGGGCTCCCATAGCTACATAGACCATAGCACAAAGGAATTCATTAAGCAGCTGAGAAGGAATAATATACCTTTGGGAAGGGTGTGCAGCATTGTCAATGCAGTCTCAACAGACATTACCGTACCCACTCGGAGACAAGCCGTGAAGAATGTGTGCACGCAAATAGCGAGAGAGGACCTGAAGGATGACATGAAAAAGACACTACATTTGTTACAGAAAATGAAGGAAAAAGACCCTGATTTAGATGTGCGCTTCAGAACTAATGGTGAAGGTGTTGTTGAGTCATTGTTGTGGTGCACTGGAAAGAATAAGAGGGATTACAAGAAGTTTGGTGATGTTGTTACGTTTGACACGACTTACCGAACAAACTTATACAATCTACCTTTTGAATTTTTGTTGGTGTCAATGGACACTATCAATCCATAATCTTTGAGGTGTGCTCTTACGTCATGAGCGAACTGAAGATTTCGAGTGGACCTTCAAGAACTTCAGTGACATAATGGATGGGAAGCAACCAGCAACAATCCTAACAGGTAAACAACTTACTTTAGCTTTCAGAGTAGTACTGAATCAGTCCATGAATAACTCCTATATCTAATTTTTTAATCATTGTAACCTGCAGACCAATGCCAAGGAATGGCTGCCGCTTTTAAAATCAACTTGAAAGGCACCCGGCATCGCTGGTGTCGGTGGCATGCTCTGTGCCAAGCGAAACCGAAGATAGGACCTGCTTACTCCAAGAAAAGTGCATTCAAGAAAAAGTTCAACAGGCTTATTACTCATGAGGTGTCACCAGCTTTGTTTGAGCAAGAATGGCAGGACTTGGTTTTGGAGTATAAGCTAACAGAAAACAAATTCCTGAGTAGAGCGTACAACACAAGAGGGATGTGGGCAAAACCCTATTTCATGGACATATTCTGCGCTGGTATGACAAGCACACAAAGGAGCGAAAGCGCTAATCACATGTTGAAGAGGTATATACAGCGAGGCGCACCTATGCACATTTTTGTTGACAAATTTAATGATTTCCAGTTCAGCATTCATGATGAAGAAGAGAAGGAAAACTTCAAAACGAGGATGGTATGTATGTAGACTATTAAGATTTATACTTCAACCTTATCTTTGTCCCTCCGTACGCACTAACATAGAAATTATGTTTCTCAGTTATCTAGGGGGCGGCGTTTGGGGCTATCGCTTGAGAACCACAGCGAAACGGTTTACACAAGGGAGATGCATGTGAGATTCATGGATCAACTGTATGAGTCCGGCGCTTACACTATTGTTGAAAACAATCCTAGTAACACGAGATTTATTGTTGTCCACGACTGTCAAGTAGAGAAGGAAGACGCTATAGAGCATATAGTTCAGTTAAACGGAAAGTTCAGTGTTAGCTGCAGCTGTGGTCTATATGAGCATTCTGGGTTGGTGTGCAGACACTCCCTAAAGGTAAATAGTATAAATAAAGCAGAGTACAGGGGGTAACCCTAGTGCGAATGCCGTCTCTTGCTTGATTCACCATTTATGTCGTATCATAGTACACATAGCTAAAGCTTTGTTGTGTAAATACAAATTTTAGGTGTTGGTGCATCTAGATGTCAACAGGTAATATTCATTGGCGTTGGACAAAAGCTACTAGTGAAACTGAAGAAGACGAGGCCCGCATTTCGAGTTCAAATACAGAAATTACCCAGACCAGGGATTTGAAACGGAAAATGCTCCTGATGAAAGCCATCCAACTCTCGCAACCAAATGAGTGCATAGAAGATGAAGAGTACACTAGAGCCTTGCACGCAATGGATGAA
Source organism: Hyparrhenia diplandra (assembly GCA_015847255.1). Taxonomy (NCBI): domain Eukaryota; kingdom Viridiplantae; phylum Streptophyta; class Magnoliopsida; order Poales; family Poaceae; genus Hyparrhenia; species Hyparrhenia diplandra. The sequence goes on from JADLZK010008663.1 coordinate 166,343, forward strand.
TTAGTGGCAAAAATGCAGTCAAAGCAAAAGAATACGCTGGACGTGCCAATTGAGTTTCACAATCCGCCAATTTCGTGTCCACCAAGAACAAAGCGTGCAGGGAGGCCCAGAAACACTACACTAAAGTCGTGGAACAATTTATCTAAGTTAGAGAAGGAGAAGAGAAGAAAGGAGGAAGAAGTTATTGTCAACAGTCGCGAAAGTCAGGACACATCAACCGAAGGAAAACTAGGAAGCTATCAGACATTCTTCAAGTAACTTAGGTTACTCTAGGAAGAAGTTTAATTACTTGTTGTTCTTCTTGTAGATTGTAAGGTACAAGAAGCTTACTGTACTATGTTAGGACGTCAACTTAAAACATGGTTTGCCCTGGTCTCCCCGTGTTTGGTCAAGTATTTTATTGTTCTAGAGAGCTGAATAACATGTGTACTATTCCCTGTGGTTTAAAGTTTGCGGTGTTCAATCTCATTACAATTTCTTTGTATTCTTCTAGTTGGTTAGGTACAATAAGGCTAATGTAGTATGTTATCATGTCAATTTAAAACATGGTTTGCCTCGGTTTCCAACTGTTTGCTCAGGTATTTTTGCAATTGTAATAGCACTACCAGGGAATGCTAATTTCTTTTTAAATCTTTGAATACTCCGTATTCTTTCTGCACCTATAGTTCATATCGCAGGTGCATAGTACAGGAGCTAACTGTTACTAATTCTGGGAAAAACTATTTCTGAAGCCAATAGAGTTTGGTAGTAGACTCAGATGGATAACCATACCTTTAGGCAACTTACGAATCTTCCCATTCGTTTCATGATGTCGGTGCCGATGGCCGCCATGGCCGCGGCGCCAGCTCCGTGATTCGGATGGATCCCGCGCCCGCCCCATCGGCTGATCTTGTCGTCGGAGCCCGCCATGGCTGCTGTGACAGCTGCGAGATTCGGATGGATCCCGCGCGCCCGGCTGATGTTGTCGTCGGAGATGCGGCCGCTGGGTCCCCCACTCGACTGGACTTGCAGCAGCGGTCGTCGGAGCCCGCCATCGCCGCGGCGACAGCTCCGAGATTCGGATGGATCCCCGCGCGCGCCCCTTGTGCTGATGTTGTCGTCGGAGATCCGGCCGCTGGGTCCCCCACTCGCCTGGATTTGCAGCAGCGGTGTCGCCGGATTTGGTGACCCTCAGTCGCCGCGTGATCCAGCTGCGGAAGTCGTCGCCGCCGCCATGGTTTGTTTGGTTGACTTATCCCCTCCTATTCGTGCTCGCAGTATTGTCGAGACGGCTACATCTTTGTGGGTCCCACATCCCGTTTCATTACGCCTCGTATTAGCGTCCCACCGTTGTATGCACGAATTTTGGCGCGCTTCCGTTACCCGATCCAGGCCGTCCGACAAGGTGCACAGCTCCGCACTGAGTCACACGCTTCGCGTTGAGAAAGCGACGGCGGCGCGTATGAGAGCTCGTCGTACGTGCACCCGCCGTACTCGAGGATAGTGTCGGCGCTGGAGCGCAGCAACGAGCACATCGCGCGGCACGTGGAGGTGCGCACGATGGTGCCGGTGGAGGCGGCGCGGCGCCAGTGGAGGCGGTGCTGGTGGAGGAGGCGGCGGCGGGGAGGCAGGACGACGCGCCGCTGGCTCTTCATCGGGGTGGCCGCGTGCGCCGGGACGAAGCGGATGGGCCGCCGCTGGGACAAAGCGGGTCGTATGCTTCAACCCACACTTTCTAAGTGGGTTAGGTTTGGGTTCACAAGTGGGCGGTGGGCAAGCAGCCCAGCGGTTGAGGGTGGCGACGCCCCACCTTGCATACACACCTATACCTCTCCCCTTCCATGTCTACCTCCCGGTTCTAAATTCTCCTCAAAGCGAGCCTACGTCCCATTAGCGACAAGACTGGTGCTCGGTCGATCGTCTCGGTTCCAGGGCGGCCGCCTCCGACCCGGTCGTCCGAGGCACCCCGGCTCCGCTCGGCCCGGGCCCAAGACGCCCTGGAGGTGTTGCAAACGGTCCGTGGCGCGGGACCAGGGTTGTTAGTGGCGTGGTCGTGGAAGATGCTCGCAGCATGGAAATGTCATATAGTTCTCGCAAGCATGGAAACCCCAGTGAGCGAAGGTTGTTGCCCACAAGAAGTGCAGCGTAGCTGGGTGGTGCTTTGTGTTTGGTCGCTTGAGATGTGATGGAAAATGCTGATGAATCCGGGAAGAAGATGGTGAGAAGGAAATTTTTTTGACCTCTTCGATCGATTTGCAGGCAAATGGCTCTAGCGGCGGCACGGTAGGAATGTTCTCATTGATGACGTTCGCCATTGGTCACCGAAAGTGCCAAAATCGTCACCCAAAAGCATCGTGGACGAAGTTTTTGACGAAATTCATATCGTCATCGAAGTCGCGTCACATTTGGTCATCGGTGACGAAATGTATATTTTCGTCATAGATATGCCTCCAATCAGTGACGAATAATGAGTCGTCATGGATGTACTTTCAATCTATGACGATGTCTTTTAGTCATGGAAGAACCATCGTTTTTGGTCATAATCTTCCGCCTAACGGCCGTTTTAACGGCGCCGTTAACGGCGTTTTGTAGTCCGTGACGATCCGGTTATGTCACCGAGTGTCATGTTTTGTCGTCATTACCAACCGTTTGGTAGCGCGTTTGACGGCGTCGGCAAGTTGACGTGGCGTACTATTATTGGTTGGGATTTTTGTCACAGATGGAATTATCAATTTATCGAGAAATAATTATATATTCGTCACGGAATCACTTGTGCGTTCATCACATAAGAAGTTACGATCAACCCATTTAAATTTCACAACAAAATATATCGATACAGCCCATATATTAATACAGAAATTTAATATACAACCCATGTACGTGAGGAGTAACGAATAATATAGAGGAAAACTAGCTTGATACTAATACATATTCATCAAAAAGCTATTATTAAAGTGGAGCTCAATCTCCCATGGTTTCCTCCATCACTTGAGCATCAAAATCAGTAGAAAATTGCTAGTCAACATGCCCTCCTCTGCCTGATTTACCACCAGCAGTAGTTGTAGCCCCTAAGAATCAGAACGCAATATTTCAGGCACATAAGAACTTGTTGTTTACTAGTAGAGATTAGATAATGAGAAAAGTAACGTATATGAGTCCAGAAACATCTTAGCAATAACTAAGTCTGAATTCAAAACAACAATTTTGTTATTCACTGATGCCTTTTGAATACCAAAGCAGCTTTGTAAACTGGAATGACAGATTTCCAAAAAATAAATAGGAAAAAAGAAAAAAGTTTCTAGCAAATAGCACTCAACATGTAGTTAACCGATTGTCAGTTTAAGTGGTAATACATCCACATGTGAGCTATTTTTCAATGATAGATGGAACGTTTAAGAAACAAGTCAAATACCTACTAGTCTCATTTTCCGGGTTCCACCGCATTGCACCATGTCGTAACTGCATCGTCCTAAAAAATTCACACTTGTTCAAAAACCATGAATAAACAAACATACATGCTAACTACCTACTACTATTTGTCTCGTCATGTGTAAAGGAATGCTTATGTGATCCACAACACATATATACACTAAGCTCATGAAGCCCAACAAGAATCATCCCCTGCCAGGCAGCAACAAGGGCAGCTGAATTCGAGATCTGAGCAGTTAACAATATTTACAAGTCAGGTAAAAAAAAGGTTCAGAGCTCAAAGCTGGCCACCACTGACGGGCAGCAACCTGAAATGCTACTCTAGTAGTATTCTGAATCTCACTACAAATCCTGGGTAAAGAAATAAGCACGCACCATATAGGATGTCGAAAACAAGGTCGCACACCACCATGGACGCGACGATGCACGGTCCTGAGCATCTTCCTGAAGGACTTGCATAGACACATGTTTTAGCATATCACATATCACACAAGGTGTGCACAAAGGGACCAAAAACTAGTAACAATTTTTTATACATATCCACGTTCATTATCGTTGCTAGATGAAACCCTGCTTGCATGCAAATGTGTGCACTGCTGCTGCCCATGACAGCTCTCAACTTTCATCATGTGCACCATGAATCTGTGGAAAACAGCGAGACGAGATGTAAAAAAAATACAGAAAATATCCCACTTGACAGTGGCAGCAGGGATCTCGCCTGGATCTTGAAGGCATCATAGCCACAGGATCCCACTGAAAGATGAGCAGCCGTCATGTAGATCTCGCAGAGTAGGCTGTAGATGTAGAGAAGGGTGTTGTGGTCGACCTACCACCGCCAAAGGCCGCCGTGCTGTACCCTCGGCCACAGCCGCTCTGCTGGACGAACTGATTCGAACGTGTTGCCCTGCAATCGACTGAGGCCGGGGCATTAGGAATAAATTTCACCTCCAGTGGTGTAATCAAATTCTTAGATTAGAAGAGAAGGGGGCTAACCTGTAAACGCCGCTGGGGACCTCGTCCACGCGAGGCAAGGTGCCGCTGCCGATGTGGGAAGACCGGGATGGAGGCTCCCTCGCTCGATGCTGTGCCCTCACTCATAGTCGCAACGCCGGGAACCGAGCCGTCGCCTGTCGGGGTCAACACACGAGGAGGCCGCACGCCCACTGGACGCCGCCGGGGTTGGGGACGGGGCACACCACGCCAAGATGGAGGAGGCAAACCGCCAGGCTCTGCGCCAGATCGGGAGGAGTCAAAGAGACAAATAGACGAGAGAAAAGAGCGGCAGATGTGAGGAGTTAGGGTTGGGAGCGTGGATTGACTTGAATTTATTGGTGATGAGCACAATACGAATCGTTAGATGAACTTGGACGACTGAGATCATCTGTCTAATAATTTGGGCCAACGGACATCACGGCCCAAAATAGAATTCTATCCCTAAATAAAATTCGATTATAATACTTTTTAGTGCATGTTTTACTAATATTAGTTACTTATGATGATAAAATGATCTTAGATGAAAAAGTTGTCAACTATAAACTTCTATAAATTTTTAGATCCACAACTTTTATTTTAATCATATTTTCTCAAGATTAAGTTTATTAATTATTGTAATTATTTGTTGAATTACAAAGGAATAAATGTTAAAATATCATAAAGTGGCTAAAAAATCTAAAAACTTGCATAGTCATATGAATTTGGTCTATAAGCATCACATATAAAGTTGAAGTGATTTTCAATAAAAAGTGTTGTTGTACATCCATCGCAAAGGCATATATGGCTCAAATAGTCCTATATATCTTAGTGAGGGATGTTCCTAATTGTGAAGTATGTATAGTACACTTTGTCAAAATCATTTAAAACTATTATGGGATGATTATGAGGCCCTAATATGTTGGTTGTGTGAATCAGTAGAATTTTCGACCAAGCTTAGCTATTATTGTAATTATTTATTAAATTATTAAGGAATAAATGTTAAAATATGATAAATTTACTAGAAAAATCAAAGCACTTGCACAGCCACATGATTTTTTGGTGTACAAGCATCACATAAAAAATTCATGTGATTTTGACAAAGTATTCTTGTACATCCATCGCAAAGGTATACATGGCTCACATAGTCCTATATTACTAAGTGAGAGATGTTCCTCGTTTTGAAGGATATACAATACACTTTGTTGAGTTGAAATCATTTGAAACTTTAATGAGATGGTTATAGAGACAAAATAAGTGGTTATGTGAATTTGTGGAATTTTCTAACCAAGTTTGGCTATTATTTGTAATTATTTATTGAAATTTAAGGAATAAATGTTAAGATACCATAAAGTGGCTAGAAAAAATCTAAAGACTTGCATAGCCACATGATTTTTTGGTGTACAAGCATCACATAGAAAATTCATGTGATTTTGACAAAGTGTTATTGCATATCCATCGTAAAAAGGCATACATGACACACATAGTCCTATATGGCTAAGTGAGAGTGAAAGATGTATAGTACGAGTTTTTCAAAATCATTTGAAACTTACAAACTTGATGAGGGGATTTGCAAATCGTGAGCAGAGTGGAGATCTAGCAAGGGGTTGATTGATCTATTTTATATTTAAATAAACTAAATGATGGTTTATTAACACAAAAGTGTTTGTCTTAGTGGTAAGTTGGTCATTCTTGACCTTAGCGTTGTAGGTTCAAGCTCTCTTGATATTATTTTTTGTTATTATTTCCCATTTTGCTAGCTCCTTCCGCCTGAGCTAGTACGGGTCGGCTGGCCACGGTTGACATACCAATTTTGGTATACCTAAAATATGCATAATATTTTATATTAAATAAAATACAATTGTATATAGGAGCGTACTCTACAAATATTTAACTAAAAAAAAAAAAGAGAAGTAGAGAGACATATACCTGGTGGTAATGTGGCTCATTTTTGAACTTAGCGTCGGAAGTTCGAGCTCCCTTGATCATTTTTTATTGTTATTATTTCTCAGTTTGGTAGCTCCTTCGGCCTGAGCTAGTACGTGTGCTCTACGATTTTTAAATATATAGAAATATATAGTGCCCGTGCTAATGCAACGGCTTACTTTATTTAAGATACACATGAAAGCAACTAAATAATTATAGAATATTTTGACCAAGCATAGAAAAATATTTCCTATATCAATATAATAGAAATAAGATACAACCATTATAAAAATATTTCCCATTTTGGTAGCTCCTTCGGCCTGAGCTAGTACGTGTGCTCTACGATTTTAAATATAATAATAATTATTATATTAAATATAATAATAATAATTATATATATAATAATAAGTAATACTCCTATAAAGAGAAAAGGAAATATACATATAAAAAAGGGAGAAACTTGACGTAGCCTAATGGTAACAATTATAAAAAAACCAGCCTGCTTCATTATGCATGTTTAGAAGTATCTAAAAACAACTTTCATACCTTTATCAAGAAACTTGTCGTAGCCTAGTGGTAACATGGTTACTTGTTGATCACTAGATTGTGAGTTCGAAGCACACTTAGAGCAATTTTTTTTTTTTTGCCGAATAATTAAGGGCCAAGGGGGAGCGGGACCTGGGCCAAGCCGTAGTGGGACCTATTGTGCGCTACATTGAGTTAGAGCAATTTTTTTTGCCGAATAATTAAGGGCCAAGGGGGAGCGGGACCTGGGCCAAGCCGTAGTGGGACCTATTGTGCGCTACACTGAGTTCGTCAGGGGAACCCGCGGGTTGGGCCGAAAATCACCACTGTCGACCTGTGGCCCACTTTCAAAAAAAAATAACTTGGAGCAGGTCGGGCCAATCACCACCATCGACCAGTGGCCCACTTCAAAAAAATTAACTGGAGCAGGCCAATCACCATCATCGACATGTGGCCCACTTAAAAAAAAATTTAACTTGGAGCAGGTCATGCCACGTCTAGGACTCTGGGCAAAGCCCAACCTATAATGTAGCGGCAACTGTGGCGCCAAAAAAAAGCGGGAAATGGGCAGTGTGGCCCATGTCGTCAGGGGAAACCCATTAGAAAAAATAGGTAGGTTACAGTGTAGCAGCAGATGTGGCGCCAAAAAAAACCCGGAAAGCGAGCAGTGTGGCCCACACATCCCACGCCGTTAGGGGAAACCCGTCGGAAAAAATAGGCAAGTTATCTAATGCCGATTACCAAAACTGATCTGTGACCAAGTTGTTTGTTAATTAGGTGAGCCAAATGAGTCGACGTAGCAAAACATAATCTATGACGACTCCTTTAAGTGTTATGTGACCTTATTTTTAGTATCGTCACTAATATTCAAGCGAAAACTTCGTCACCACAAACTTATGACGAAAATAGACATTTCGTCATTATAGACATATCCTTCTGTGACGAAAGTGTGTAGCGTCACGAGCAAATCGTCACGGATGATCATATTTCTACTCGCCTTGCCCAGCCCCAGCTACTGGGAAGGCTTGTGATATATGGATAGCTAGGCCGGTGGCCGTTGGCTGGCCATGAATCGTGAGGCCACTTTATTTTGGGTGCAACTTTATTGAGATGTACGGAGTAGTGAGCATGATTGACGTACCGATACAAGCTAACGTTACTATCCAGGTGGTTACGGATGTCAGGGAGGAAGAAAACGCTCACTGATATCGACGACGACGAAGGTTGCTAAAGTTCTCATTTACCCAAACACTCTAATCTTGATCGCGCTTTCTGTTCAGGACTCATGTGATCCTGACACCACCACGATGTGCAGTAACAAATGACACTCACTGCCTAAGAGCAACTCCAATGCACCCCCTATTTGAGCCCCTACCCTAAAATCTAGGGGGTTTAACAAAAAAATCAACTCCAATGGAGCCCTCTTAATGAGACCCCAAATTTTAAAACCCCCAAATTTTAGTTTGAACCCTCTAGATCTGGTTGCCCCCATTCCCCGTGGGTCCCACCTTTTCCTCTTGTTCTCCGCCACGGGACTCGCGCCGCCCCCCCCACGGCCATCCAGACCGCCCCGTCGCCTCCACATCGCCCCATTGCCGAAGGCGCCGCCCGAGCTCCACCGTCATCCACCTACGCCGGGCGCCGCCCCGAGGACCATCGTCATCCGCCTACACCCCGAAGCTCCCCGAGCTCAGGGCGTCCGGCTCTCGACGAGGACTACGCGGCAAAGACCCCACCCGGCTCCTTCCATCTATCGGGCTCGCCCCACCACCGGCCGCTTCCACAACCCTCGCCGCCCGCTCCGACGAGAGCCCCACCAAGGTCCCAAAGAGACATGGCGGCGTCGGGATCCTCCCGGAGGGGATCGCCTCCCCCGTCCATTTTGTTGGTGCCACGCGACGCCGTACCTTTTGTCGCGCCTCATCGCCAAGGTGCCTCAAATCCTCTCAATGGTGCCGGGCGGCAGGGAAGGTACTTCTACCGGCCGCAGCGGCCGCGGGATGCCGCCTCCCCCGAAGGGCAAAGAAATGCTTGCCTCGTCGGCTCCCGGTGACCAGACCTCCTCTTGGCCTCTCGCCCGACATTCATCGAGCCTCAAAGCAAAGAAAGACAACATCAACAACAGAGATCTACGAGGTCGCCGGCGGCGAGTTGAGCCCTAACCACTGGACACACCGACTACCGGTGCCCAACCATTGACGCCCGACTACTCGGTGAGGTTTCTTTGCTTTTGTTCTTTGGCGTTTGGATGATGAATGCCCGCCAATCTGTTCAGGATGCATTGTGACATGCGGTGCAAATGTGAAGGCCAATGGTAGATTATCCTAGAGATTAGAGTGTGTCGATGCTTCCATACTCTCTTGGTCTAGACAGGTCAATTTTAGCATATGTGAGACATGGAGTTGCTACTGAGGAAACAAAACGAGTTTGAACCCTTGTATCAGAGATGTATCAGCTTTTACTCTCGTATGCTATGATCTATGAAATGGAAGTGAAGTCGGTCCTCCACAAGGGAATAAAGGAACGATAATCTTGAATGGCTTTTTAAGTTTTGCAGCCTAGAATATTTTTGGTGCCGGTGTGTAGGAAGATGCTCCAGATGGTTTCTAAATCAGGCCTTGTTTAACAGCACACATAATTTTTGCTCCGTCTCTATTGTGGTTCTGTTTGTATCTTGTTGTTGTTTACGAACTACAAAGAAGCAATAAAACACTTCTATTGAAAGTGATGTGTGCCATGTTTGCATTGTCGTATCTGCTAGCACTGTTCAACAGGAAAGCCCTGGCTTCATTGGCTATTGAAATTTATTTTTTAATGTGTAATGTTTGGTCTGCTATAGACTCAGACTCCTAGTGAGTTGATAAACCATTTTCTTTACTGAACTCCCAGGACATTTAGGAAAGAGTGTATCTGTAGATGCATGATTTTACTTGTCAAATACCTTCTGCTTTTTGTTTCCAATATGGATATCTGCACGCATGTTACAGCAGTGAAAATTGTTCTGTCAATGTCATCAACTGATAGCTTCATACCACTCTCATCCAGCTAAGAACATCTAACTGGTACCACAGTGCATTTATTTAGGTTGAGCTTCAGACCAGTAGCTTGATACCACAGTGCATTCCATTTACAGTTGAGATTAATAATAACTGTACCTGCTAGCCATTGTTTCTATTTCCATTTACAGTTCAGAAATTATCAGTTATAAGTGGTTGGTTGTGTTCACTTCCCTGGTCATGTTTTCAGTTGGGTTCATTGGCATCCTTGCTGCAGCAGTTAACTTGTTTTTTTTGAAACTTTGCCTTCCTTGTGTCTCTTATTCTTTGCAGCAACCAAGACCTTCAAGTTCACAGTATTGGACAAATATGATGATGCAGGAAGGTGACGCTTGATATTGAATTGTTGAGGCAGCCGGATCCCACCCCAAATGCGGCGGCAAAGCATCATCAAAGCGAGGAAGCAACTACACGATCTTGAAGATCTTCAGCTATGCAAATCATGGATCCATATCAACAATGACCCCGTCATAGGCAATGATCAGCAGCAAAAACTTACGGCAGAGGATCGCAAATGATTTCCACATCAACAGAGACTTTGATTACGATAGAAATGCCAATTCACTTGAGCATCGCTTCACGACCATACTAAAGGAGTGCATGAAGTTTCAAGGTTACTACGAGGAGGAGGAAAGCGCCGTCATCCAAGCGGCGTTCCCTATCAAGAACATGTAATTGATCTTGCACTTGGTCCTTGCAATTATATTTATTCTTGTCATTGGTATATATGTAATCATGAACTAAATCTTCGCCGCAGATTCCGAAGCCCAAGCAAGATATGCCGCATGGCAAAGGGCAAAAATTGTCGGTTCGAACAATGTTGGTTGACCTTGAGGCATACTCAAAAGTTTCAAGCAACGGCTTGAGGGCAACAAGAGGCCGACCAAGTCCAGAGACCTGAACCTCCCTCGCAGAAGTGAACAAGACACTCAGTCAAGTGCCCAAGGCCAAGAGAGCTCGGGACCTTACGCCAAGATAACCCGACCTCCGGTAGAAAGAAGTCTAAAGAAAAGCTCAAAAGAAATGAAGGAGATGACGACTACAAGAACATGATGCAAACTTTGATGGAAATGAAGACCGAGGAGCAATGAGAATGAAGAAAGAAAGGTGGGACAAGGAAGAGATGCTCGAGAAACGCAGCTTGAGATGGAGCAAGGACTTACGTGGGAGCAGGAACGTAAAATCATGTTACGTGATATGAGCACAATGGACCAATTTCAAAGGACATACGTGATGGCGAAAAGAACAAAAATTGTGAAGTCAATAAATGCTAATGTAGCAGATACGACTAGTGGTGAGAGCGGGGTGTAAATTATGTTTCTCTATGTTATGTTTGGCGCCTCTAAATTATTTTGCAAAATAATGTGTAAGACTGGAATGTTATTATTTGGAATGTGTTTTCCTTCATTTTGTCGAATGTGTAAGACTGGAATGTTATTAGCTGGAATGTGTTTTCCTTCATTTTGTCGGAATGTGTAAGACTGGAATTTTGTGAGATTAATTTTGTGAGATTGGGTACTATTCATTTGGATGGTGCTATTTTGTCCGAAAGAAAACTACAACGATCCGGATGGTGCTCGAATTTTGTGAGATTGCGGTAGCTCACGCATATTGCCGCCTGAATATTCCTACTCGACTCACCCGACATTAGCCTTTCTTAAGAAATGATGCCGCACAATATTACAGATAGAGTATAAAGTATCGCGTTTGGAGATACGTATTCGGATAATGTCCTTTTTTGTTACATGTCATTTTGAAAAGCAAACAAGGATATATCCGTAAAACAAGGACATTTTTGGGGAACATTTGAACTTTCAGTAGTAGTTTGCTTTTGCATAATAACGTGTAAAACAAGTGCATCCATTCAGATTCTTACAACGGGAACCATCCAATAATATCAACAAGACATTTATTCAGAATAATTTATAAACCTCAAAGTAGCTCACATGACAAAATGACTTTTACACAAATGCATAGAACTAACTAGAACTATGTATGGACCACAAATGCTCTACAAGGTCTTCACGAAGTCGTTCATGTGTAGTCTTGTCTTCAATCTCATCATGAATCTTTAAGAAGTCCTCTAGCACTTGTGGATTACGACTTTGGTAGTCCACAAAGTTGGTTTGAATTTTTTTTTAGGATACTCTCGATGGTAGTTGAAATCATCTTGCTCATCTCGTTCATCCTCAATTATCATGTTGTGTAGGAGTACACATGCTTGCATTATGTACCATAGATCTTCCTTACTCCACAATCTTGCGGGGACCCGCACCATTGCAAAGCGAGCTTTGAGTACACCAAATGCCCTTTCCACATCTTTCCTCGCAGACTTCTTGTTCCATTGTGAAGTGAATTTTCTTGTTTCCCTGTGGGCATTGAAAAGCTTTGACAAATGTTGCCCAGCTGGGTATATCCCATCGGCAAGATAGTACCCCATTGTGTATTTATTTCCATTGACTATGTATTCCACTTGTGGTGCCGTCCCGTAAGTCGACTTTGAAAGAGGGGTGAGCGGCGTAAAAACGTTGATATCGTTTAAAGAACCGGGAAGACCGAAGAATGCGTGCCAAATCGATAAGTCTTGAGATGCAAATGACCTCGAGAATCATGGTCGGCCCATCTTCCTTGCCTTCGAAATGCGCCCATCTCCATGCTCTTGGACACTTGTCCCATTTCCAAGTGCATGCAATCAATGGAACCAAGCATACCAGAAAGCCTCTCGCATTATTAATCGCAAAGAACCTGGTTGTGTCTTGGGCATTGGGGGCCCTCAAGTATTCTTAGCCAAAGACATCAACAACAGCTTCCACAAAATGTTTCGTATTATTCGATAATGGTGCTCTCTCCCATCCCGAGATACTCATCCAAGAAATCAGTTGAAACACCATACGCAAGCATCCGAACAGCTACGGCCTTCTCGTATGGGTGAGGCGCCAAGCTTTCCAACGGCATCGGGCAAGCCGACGGAAGAAGTCATCATGAGCCTCCACCGCATCCACTATCCGCAGAAAAAGAGCCTTGGACATCCGGAACCTCCTTCTGAAATGATTGTCGGTGTACACACACGGATCCGCCGGCAGTCCGGATAAATGCGATTGTGACTGCCGCAATGTCCCGTGGCACTTTACGGCGACCGGGCAACGATCCACGAAACTTTTTCTTGCACTTGTTTCTCCTCGAGCCCTCAAGAAGACCGGCAATGATGATGAGGTCGTCATCGATTCATCGTCATCGCCCCACCGTCGGCGATCTCTTATTTGAAACATGGACATCTGCCATAGCAACAAAAAAAAGGGCAATTATGATCTAGAGCTGTGATTAATAAAATGTAGAGTCAGGATGCTAACTTTAGCCCTCATGACAGCTAAATATTAATTAACTCATAGCCAAAGTACAAAGCTTTAACAGATTTTGCTGGCTAAATTTACAGAACACATCATGGCTATGTCTATTTCAATAAACAATGATGCACAAACTCAATGGTGCACTCGTTGACTCAGGCAAAAGTCACCCTTAATTTTGCTTTGCAGTTATCCCAAGAGATGACACACACACAGAGGAAAGGTAACTCCTGTCACATGGTTGTCTGAATGTTCAGATGGGAGTCAAGACCATATTCACCTGTAGTTCTATCTACTTCCTGATGACAATACAGTTACACATTAAAAAACAGTTGTCCATTGACAACAAAAAATTGGAAACAAATCACCTGTAATTCATTACTTCCTGGTGACAATACTAGAGTATTGGTCATATATATGCCTGTCACACAAATCAATTTGATTCTAGAGTATTGGTCATACTAGCATTGTCATATACTTGCAGTAGCAAGCAGCTAGCTAGAACCAGTGCATCCATTGAACTCATACAACAGGCCCTTT
>JADLZK010008664.1:0-99789 GCA_015847255.1 Hyparrhenia diplandra
AGAGAGTTGTAATTTTATTTTCAACCCAGTTTGTAATGTTTGTTGACCAAACAGATTTGTAGTTTTATTTTCATCCCATTTTCTTGAGTTTGGGAGCCAAAGGTCATATTTCAGGAATTTGGAAGTCGATTGTTAGGTTCAAATGACCATGCAACTCTTTCCAAATTGGACACCAAGGATTCCAAAATGAAGTGTCACTCTTAATGAATTGGATAGCCACATGTTTTTAAAGGCAGTGTCTATAATGGTAGAAATTGTTGGAATAGTTTGGATACCCCTTGCATAAAAACAGAGAAAAGAGAAGTTGCACAAAAGCAATATGAATAAGCATTGTTCATAACATCATCGTACTCATAAAGTTGAAGTACTGTACGCTAACACAGCAAAGCTGAAAGAATCAAGAATGTCTATGTCTCAGAACACTAGAAGTGTTGGTTATCGGTCAATATACAGGAAAGTACCGAAAATTCACCCCAGTTATCCACATGTCATGTTCAAAGCAGCAAATGCTAATAACTATTGCCTCAAAACAATTTCAACAAAAAATGCCTCAAAATATCCTCTCTTTTTCTTACAATAACCCAAAACTTCCATCACCAAAGAGTTGCTAATCACCAATATATCCTCTCTTTTCTTAACACGCTATGTGCCGATTTCAATGATTTAGCAGCTGATTTCACTCATATTGCTCTTGCCATGCTGGCATCGCCAGTAGCTTTCACGGTTTGGCAAACCACCTTCTCCCTGGGACAGGCACATACGAAGAGCTGGATCACAAAAAGGCTAGTGACCAGGGGAGTCTTCCTGTCCTTGACATCTTATCCAATGCTGTCTCTCAACACCATCTATCTGAACTTTAATTGGCACCGTAGCTCCTTGATGCTTTCCCTCTTCCTCAGCCTTTCCTCGTGCATGTCTAATCGCCTCCCGCGTCTTTTCTGCGGCCTTCCGTTTCTCTTCCTTCTCAACTCAAACCGCTCCAGACGCAGCGTACAAGCAGGGGTGTATGTAAAATTAGGAAAGCCGGATCTATCCCCATTTCCGCTAGAACTACTGTTACCGAGCATACCTCAGCACTTCTCATCTTCTGCTTGGCCTTTGCAATCTTCTTCCTCTGCCAATCATCAATATAGGCTTCTTTCCCTTTTCAGCCTAAGTGTGGTTTTAAGTAACATTAGTACTCTGGCTAGAAAATTAAAAAGACCTGTGGGTTATGAAATTCGAAGATTTAAAATTAACGCGACAGTGATTCCTTGATTACTCACAGGAGTTCATGGTTTCATACCTACACCAGTAATGAAATTGAGCTTGTTACTTCAAAACACAATTTCAGGTTGAAGTGTATATTGTATTACATGTAATCAGTAATCACCTAACAGCCATTTGAAATTAAGATCTGACCCATCATAGAAATACAATCTTCTTACTGCGTATTCTTTCTCTGAACTAGTCCAGGAGTAATTGGCAACGAAATAACAAGTTTGGATGTTATGAAGAATGGGATAACAAGAAAGGAGTTACTTTTCTATGGGCTTTTCAATCTGCGCGATCCTTCCAGGCAACCAACTTGGCATGTACTAAATTGCCTTGGGGTTTTAACAACGCGAGCTTCCGATCCGTCTCTCCATCCTTTGCACTTCAACTGGACAGTTCTCACCATCTGAATTTCGCTACAAATGCACGATCACTGCGATTGCTACCCTCCCGCATGCACTACATCAGACTCAAAATGCCAATCACGAGCTGCAACATACAATAAAGTTCTCAAAGTTCAGATTAGTCTGAATCATCTGACGAACCTCTCATGAGATTCGTAGGCTGATACCTGAGGATATACGTGATGACACGGTGTCGGCCTGCCATGATCTTTCTGAATCACCTCATCATCCCTTCACTGACTTTTGGGCAGTCTCCATTTCATTGATAGCATTCCTAGTGCACCCACGCAGCTGACGGAAATTATGTGAGGAGGCGTAGCTCGGCGCATAAAATCTAGCTGGTGTGGTCTTGTGAATGAATCTTGGAGGCATTTGATTGGCCCCTTCAACTGCATATTAGAACATGAATTATGCGGTGAAAAAAAATTGTGCCTAATATATCAAATACAGAGGAGACAGCAAAAAGAGGCACTTCTCCCCTATCCAGCAGAGTAAGGGGTGCCTGGGTGTCTGTTGTCTGATGTTTCGTGTGTAGCAGAAGGATTAATGAAATTGCCTGGCCCTCCCCTTGCCTTCTTCTTCCTTCAGTAGTAGATTTGGATTGTTAGTTTCTACCTCAATCTGGGTTAGAAGCAAAATGGATTGAAAACACAAAGTGCAAACAAATTGGGACCTTCAATGCATAAAGCAATCAGACGGAATCAGATATAGAAGTAATAAGTTGATGCAAAATCAAGATGAGCAAGTCATATTGTTACAAATTTTGGGCCTCCTCCAGAATTGGCAAACAGAAATGTGGTAAATTGACAACAAGCCCAAATCATGAAAGGAGCAGGCTTTGCTGCTTGTCAGTTAACTAGGTCTGGGGAGCATTCCACTAATCCAGCAACATTAACATTATTAAGAGTTTATCAAAAGCTGAGATAATCGTAAGAAAAGTATTTCATCTGTTCCTACAATGCTACAACTCATGGTTGAACCTAAGCACCTCAATCCAAGAAACCACTTTACGCCAGCATAGACTAGCAGAATGTACCAGAATGCATTACCAGCGCATTCCGACAGCATTCAAGACTGCGAAAAACTACTGAAAGCATGGAATCAAGATCATGGAATCGATCAAATGCAGGCTAGGTGGAGAACCGAGGATCATGGAGCCACCTCGATCCATATCGATCAAGAATCAGTCCGGGAAACGAAACAAACAGAAGTAAAATCAGCGCAGTTAAGAACACGAAAACTGACCATCCGTGGCATATGTAACGAACGAGGAGGCGTCATCACCGCCGTGCGGTTCGCGGTCCTCCTCCTCCCTCCCGCCGCCGCTACCGCCGTGGCTGTTCACAGGCCGTAGATCGGGGACGGCGATGCGGGCGGTGCCTGGTGAGCGGGACCCGGCGCTCCACGCGGCGCAGCTGCTGTAGGACGAGGCCGGGCGGCGGGCCACCGCGCCGCCCATGGCGGCCATCGCGAGCAGCATCTGCGTGCTTCGCCCCACGGAGGCCTCGGCCTCCGGGTCCGGGTCCGGCTCGGCGTCGGCGTTGTAGCCAGGGAGCCCCGCGAGGCCCGGAGCGGGCCGGGGGAGGAGCCCGGCGAGACGCGGGAGGCGGCGGTGGGTCAGCACGGCGCAGGGGCAGCGGGATCGAGCTGGAGGGAGGGTGGTCGGCGCGGCGCATGCTGGTGCTCCCGCAGGGGAGGAGACGCCGTCCGGGACGCGGGCAACGGCGGCCATCTTCTTTCTGCTTCTTTGCCCTGGCTCCTTGTCCTTGCCCCTCTTCTTGGTGAGTTTCCAGAGAGGCGCGTGCGTCTCTGTGCCGTTGTAGTTTGTGCCTTTGAGGCTGGGATGAGGACGCAACAGATGGTGGTGGCTTGTCGGCGCTTCCCTTGCAGGTTGCTAGGGGCTTCCCAGGGCTGGGCCTCCTAGCTATTGGGCCGTGGTACGGGGCCCAGCTTTGCCCTGACAGGTGGTCCCCACCTATGCATCGCATCTTTTCCCCGTGAAGTTCAGGGTTAGCAGACACACAAAATCCTCAACTCCAATGCTTAAGCAGTAGACAGTTAACAGTAATTATAAATAAGATCAGACTCTAGGAACACTGTGGCGGCAAAAATTCACTCTGACAGTTAAATCATGTGCTGTAAACATGAACTTCCGCTGGTTCTATCAATTTAATCAACTCTGCCATAAATTTATGAATAAATGTTTTTCCTGTACAGAAATACTACGGTCAGGCTCCCTGAGCAAATCTCAGCTTGTCAGTTACAACACAGGCAAAACATAAAATAGGCGCCTGGTACACAAAATTGTGCATCATCAGACTACCAGGTTCTGACTAGTTACGACGTCTCTGGTCTGAAATGGAAGAACGGGCGCCAGATTGCTTACGGGCCCCTCAAGTATCAAGAGACGTGGTTGTCTTGGTCAGGCTCTTCATCAAATTTGGCTTCCTGAACACTAAGAACTTGCGCAATAGCCTAGTTCCCGACTAGCAATCCAACTAAGCAGCAACACCTGCTGAACACTTGAGCACCTTCCCTTTGATCCGTTGATGGCTGGCGGTAAGATCTGCTGCAAGAGAGAGGTCAACCTTACAGGGCAGATAACAGGTGAAGCGCGGACGTAGGAAATGGAGCACCAAGATGATCAGACTTCATACCCTTTTGAAAATACCCCGCCCCTTCTTTCCCATCCCAGTGCCAAAGGAGGCTTGAGCCAAGAAGTTTAATTTGCTGTCAGGCCGCCACTTCAGCTCTTTGAGATTGGAGAATAGCCTGGAAAGGGCAGGAGTTATTTCCTCAGCCTTGATTTTGTTGCAGGTAACAACTACTAGACTCTGGAGACGCCCATGAGGTTATTACTGATTCTAGACCCTCGGGTTGTTAATAGTGAAAACACCCTTCTAAACAGCAAGAATTTTACTCTCCTGCAAAAAAAATATAAGAACATGTCTATAGTTAGGCACAATCCAGCACCAGGTCCAATAAATACCAGGTTTTACAGGTAACCATCATCTAATTTAAACGCAAAATATTGGCAACCTATATGGCTCCAATTCCACTAGTACCAAATTTTGGCAGGCCATATTCACTAAGCATTTCCAAAAAGAAGAAAAAATCAAATACCCAGATGACAACTTCTAAGAATATTAGGTAATTTTTCCCCACTGCTTCCTAGAAATACACAGATGGTTACTACCCATTCATTTCCCTATTCACCAAGTTGTATCTGATACTGCATTCAGAAGGAGCAATTTGATAAGTGGGAAACAACCAGTGTCACAACAGCCGTAGATGGCGCATTTTTCTTAGGCCAGAATGTGTTGCTTTGCAAGGCTATAAAATGAAAGAGGACAGGATAGAACAACTTAATCTAAGATGGCGCATATTCTTATTGTGAGGACAGGACAAACATCCCTTTGAAAGATTGACTACTAAACAAAGAATAATTGAGAGCAAGTAACCCCCAGATATGATTTATGGACATTATGAACAAGTTAACACTGAAAAAATACATGGGCAAGGGCAAACACATGAGAAAAAGAAAGGGTGTTATTCTAATTAAGATGTTTTTGTGAACAACAATACAAAAATGCACGCAATGAGTTGCAGGAATACGTAAAACTGACATGGTAATGCATCACTTTATGGCAAACAGTGATATTTAAATATCATACAAGGAGCACTGAAATACACAGAGACAGGTCACAATGGGAAGCAGACAGAGTCAAGTAGCAGCAGGAATGTCCAGATCAAAAAGCTTGAAGGAGTAGAAGTACATATGAAGTCCACAGGTAAATGTGGCTCTCTCATTACACCTGCAAGTCATTAGTTTAGAGATGTATCTTAATCCTTGCTACCATTCAGAGCCCAGAAGGAAGAACAGAGATCAGGAACTGTCCAGACACGGTCGCATTTAACATGCATATAACAGGATAAACTAATCCCTTCACACGGGAGAAAAACATAACAACAATTAGTAGTTTAGAAATAGCTAGTTTAATAGAGTCGATGACATACTGGAATATGACCCATTCTTGCCCTTTTTGAACACTGAACTAGGGAAGCTTAAGAGTTAAGAGTAGAACATTGTTCGGCAATACATTGTCAGTACTGCTCCTGTGCATGATGCATGACCAAATTCTTCATTGCTCCCAATGGCCGTGATTATACCGATTGGTTTTTATGATTTTTGAAGGATGCTGGAAGCGACTTATATAGTCACATCTTAATCAAATCCACTTATTCAGGTGTCACCTATCTATGTCATGTCTTACATTGTCATTAGTATCTACTCTCATTGATGCATTGATAATCCACACACTGTTATATCTAAATCTACATGAAACATCAGGGCATGAGGCTATGGATAGCGCTGCTCTAATGAACAATATTTATAAGGTATGTCAGTGGGGGCTTAATTTGGCCGTAAATGGGTTGTTGAACAATGATAGAAAATCACATCTTCCAGGAAATTAAAAACTCAACTCGATGCATTTTTGGGATGATGGTGCATGTCTGTGCTATTGACATGTATGTTTTTAGTCTCCTGTCTGACAGAGACACACAGATTTGTACTTGAAAAATCAAACACGTAGCTACAGTGATTGTAACAACTAACAAGATCACACAAATGTACGTCATCATCAGTTATCATATATAATCTGCTAGAAAAAGATTATCTTAGTAAGGATGCTAGAAAGCTCATAAAAACCAGAAATTGCACTCGAAGTCACAATGCAGTCCTTTAATTTTTCGATCCCTCAACTAAAGACTGCAAACATTGAGGAGTCCATGCGTAGCTAGCAATCAGACGCATGACCTGAGCCTAACATCTGACACCTACTAATGCTAGACCACTCAATCGCCTTGTGGAGTAGTACTCCGAAGTACATGTGATGTTATTAGTTGCCAGCACGTCACAATCACAGAAATGAGCACAAATCAGGATAAACAGTCAAAAGCTAAAACTGTCCCCCATTATGCAATCATCATTGGAACTATATCAAGAAAACTCTTTAAGAAATGAGACTGGTGGTTACTGGTTTCTAGTGTACCTGCATAAGCCAGCCAAGGCAAACATATCATCTTCGAGGCCCCAGCAATTCTGGACTCTGTATCTCACGAGCTCCCTCGCAGACCAAAAAGAGGGCATGGAGGGCGCTACGGTCACGCAGCTGGCACCGGTGCAGCTGCAGGCTCTCGAGCGTGAGACAAGCACCAAGATGTTCCGCCGGGCCAGGGTCGTCGTCAATCCTGCTACAACTCTGCAGCCGCAGGGTCTTGAGGTTCCCACAGAATGCTAGGGCGGCAAAGCCACCCGCCGTCCATCCTGTGGTCAACGATGGTGAGCTCCTCAAGCATCGCACAGCAGCGGCCAACAGCCGCGATGCCGTCGTAGCTCCCCTCGCAGCCCTGAAGCTCCAGCTTGACGAGCCGCTTGCATCCATGGGCGAGGATGGTGAGGCCGATGTCAGTGACGCCGCCGCCCTCGGCGGTGCCGTAGAAAGCGCGGGTGACGCGGCGACAATGCGGAGGATCTGGAGGTGCGCGAAGGCGGAGACCGGGCGGAGGGCGAGGTCGGTGCAGCGGTGGAGCTCGAGCTCCCTGCAGCGTGGGGCATCCGCCGGCGATGGCCATGAGCCCGCCGGACTCAGAGGAGGCGGCGGTGGCCGAGAGCCGGCGGAGGTTGGGGAAAGCTCGCGGCGACGGCGGCGAGTCCCCGGTCGAGCGCGTCGTCGTCGACGAAGCGGCAGGCGCCGAGCGGCGGGTCCGCGCTGACGTCTAGGGTTAGCGAGACCGCGCCACAGGTGAGGAGCGGGGCGGCGGCGTGGGGGCCCACGCCGCCGCGGCGATGGAGAGGCCGGGAACAGGTCGAGGTCGGCCAGGTCCGGGAAGCGGTAGGGCAGGCGGTGCGCGACGAAGGCCCAGTCCCGCACGGCGAGGCGGCGGCGCAGGCGGCCCGCGGGCGCGTCCACCGCCCTGCAGACCAGCGAGGCGGCGCCCGTGAGGTGGGGCTCCGGGAGGCAGGCGAGCACGCGGGAGGAGGAGCGCGTCCGGGAGCGCTAGGGTTTGGTCGGGCTCGAGCGGCGTCGGCGGGTGCGGCGCGGCCGCCACTGGTGGAGCGCGCGCGGAGGCCGGGGCTTGGTGTCCCCACCAGCCACAGGTCAGGCCAGCCCTTGAGGCAGCTGGTGCTGGCCGAGGTCGCCGAGGCAGTGGCCGCCGGGCTCAGGCATCTAGCGCGCCCAGCGGTGTGGCGCCGCGCGGCCGCATGGGCCCACGCCCCGGTGCGCGCAGCGCGACCGGGGGGCGGCGCTCTGGATTTGGGTTTCCGGAATTTCGGAGGCGCGGCGCCCGGGTCCGGTGGGATCTGAGGTTTGGAATGCTGGGGTGGGATGGGAGGCTGGAGGTTTTGGGATTTGGAAATTTTCAGCTCAGGCAGTCAGGCGCGGGAGGAGCGGCGAAGGGATGTGGGCGAGTTCGAGAGTTGAGACACGAGCGAGAGTGTGGCGTTGGTGTTGGTGTGGCGAAAACTCGGTGAGGAGCGTGTGGTGGGGAAGCCAGCGAGATTTGAATCCTTTCTTGTCTTGGTGTGCAATGCAAGGCGTCGGTCTTCTCGGTTCTCCCTCGTTTCGCTGTGATTGCGACTTGCTTCGCCGTTGCGGCCGTTGTGCAGCTGATTCCTATTTCTAGGTGCGATCTGCAACTGCAAGAAATGGATTGCTTCCCTTGTTTCTTCCGTTCAAGAGATGCCAATCTGGTTGTCTAAAAACAAAAGAGCTGTCAATCTAATCTTGATCTTTGTTTTTCCTTTTTGACTAGTGAGGCTCCGAGGGACATGAAATACTTGCTCCCCTCCGTTCAATAATCACTATAGTTTTTGTTTTTAATTCAGAATTCTTCTAACTCTAGGTTTCTTTTTCTGAATAACACAAAAACATATATACGTTCAAATAAACACAGTATAAAAGAAATATTTCATAAATAATTTAATAAAAATAATAGAATAGTACAAACTGTAGATTTAACTGATTAAATTTGGAACATAGAACCGAGGACCCCATTTCCATTAATGATAACGGAAATACATTGTTTGCAGATACAGACTTAAACCAGAAATAGAAGCTAAGAAACCAAAATATCAAGATAGCCGCACCAATCATCTACGATAGGAGACAGCAAAACCTGGAGGCATTCAGACCTCAGCTTACACAGCGTGACCATACCATGGATAAACGTACAGACAATGTATCAGGAAAGTACGTAAACAAGTTTGAGACAGCTCATGAACCAAAAACGCGAGGACACTGATTCAACGGCGCATCAAGTGAAATTTGGAACATTTTTGATTCGAATAAAACTAAAAAGAACCAATGATTTTAAAATGCATGGAGTATTTGGTTAGCTGTCTATTGCTGTTGGAAGAGGTAGGCACTTGTTGCTGTGCCATCAAATGTGGCATCCGCCTTCTTGGGTCTAGGTACTTCGTCGTTAGGTCGAACTCATCTTTAAATACAGAAGAGGATCTGTTACTTCATCCAGAAAAGATATGGGAGACTAGCACTTCCCAACACACCTTCTAGAAGACTAGGGTGTGTTTAGTTGGCGAAAATATTTTTGGGTTGGGTTCTTGTAGCACTTTTCGTTTTGTATTTGATAATTAGTGTCCCTATCGTGGACTAACTGAGGTTCAAAAGATTAGTCTCGTGACTTTTCAGCAAAGCTGTGCAATTTGTTTTTTTATTTAACTACATTTAATGGCCCATGCATATGATAAAAAGATTTGATGTGATGAGTCTTTGTAGCACTTTTTCGGGTTTACTTTTCACCAAGCTGAACACACCCCCAGCGGCTTCTCACGCCCTCTTTTCAACACTGAAGATTCTTGATAGACATAGCCAAACTCTACCACCCTCTGATTTCTTAGGCCATCCGCAGATGGTTAGCATTTATTTGGTATCCCCAGATGTGATGTGCTGAGGAAAAAGTAGGAGAGAGAGTAGTCACTTTAGGCTACGTGTAAATAAAGCTAGAGCTATTTCACAGTAGCACGAGAACATGTGGGTCTAAGTAATATAAAAATAATCTTTTTGTTGTCTACCAGCGCTCAGCGTCGGTGACTACGTGACCTAGCACTAATTCTATTACCATTGCGGGCCCTACGAGAAATAGGGGAGATGTGAGGTGAGAATGATGGGTACATGTTGGGCCTCTCCACAACTTTGTAATTCTCCCAGAAGTGTGTGGCCTCTATTTCAGGACTTCTACGTTTTTTCCTCGGTAACTTGTTTTTTTAAAAAAGCTATCCTGGTTATCGACACTATATTAAAAGCAGAGATTAGAGTTTCGGATCTTACATGAGCAAGAGGTAACTATCTCATATCGTAGACAACTCGAGATTTCGGAGAGGCAACCTAATGCTTCGTATTATGTAGGATTGTTTTGTTTCGAGCAATGCTTATTGTTATATATGAGCAACGGGTCGGGTCTCGACACGGGCGTGCTAGGAAACAGCCCACTAGGGCACAAGCCCGTTTGGCCGCGGCCACCGCGGCCGCGGCCTCCATAGGCCACTCATGCACGCTGGCCGGCGAACCGCGACACATGGGCGCTTTTTAAGTGGGCGGGTTGGTCGGGATAAGCATGGGCCCAATACCAGTCGACGAGGCCCACAAAGAAACACAAGTTTCTAAAAAAGAGAGAGAGAGTGAGTGAGAGAGAGAGCTCACACACACTAGGCGGGAAGGGGAGGCCACCGGCGTCCGGTGAGCTACTCAAGCGGCAGGCTGCGGGAGGTGGCGGGCGGCGGTAAGGTGAGCATGGAGTCCATGGGGCTGCGGCAGCGCCTCGTTGCTCGCGCGATGCTCGAGGCGCTTCGCACGTGAAGAAGGAGGCGAACACGGCGGCGGTGGGGCGGAGGGAGGAGGTGGACTGGCAGCGGCGGTGGGACAACGATAGGTGGGTGGCAGCGTTGGCGTGCTTGTGACATGGCGTTCATTACGTAGAGGAGGCGGTGTCGCGATGCGTGGGAGGAAGAAGACGGCCGAGAGTCTCTGCCGATTCTACGTGAGGGATTAGGAGTAGGGGAGGCAGGGCTTTTTGAGAGAGGTAGCAAGCCTTAATAGGCATTGTCGCCGACACGCTGGGCTTGCCTTCAATTTACGTAGTCGAGGTCGATGCGCTTTGGTAGGGCGGCAGGCGGCCCCCGCTGACACCGCTTCGTGCTTGGGTTGGCCCGCGCCGCGATTTCAATGTGCCATGTTTGGGCGGGCGAATTCCTACGCGGCCGGGCCGTGCCCAATCGGCCTCGTACTTTCTACTCGGATGGACTTTTTTTTTGAGATTTTTCTACTCAGATGGACTTATTATTTGAACACATTTGCATTTCTCTCTTTCCAAATGTGCCATAATATTAAAAAAGGCAACTGAATGTGCCTCCTTGTTACCCCCCCTGCAATCAAATGTACAAACCATTCCTCGAGATCACCGTGCCCTCTAGCCAGCTTGAAGGTCGGAGGTTTGCATAGCTGCTCTATGTCCCAACCATATTCCACACATTTTTGCATGGGGGCGTTCAATGAATAGGTGATGGGTTGTTTCATGTTCCGCTTAGGAGTGTGCAAAAGTAGTTGTTTCCCCATCTTAAGTTGGAGCCTAGCAGACGTCCACACACGATCCTGCACAAGAAGCCACATAGCGAACTTGCATAAGCCGTTTTGTTTCCTCATCCAATGCTTAGTTCATACTCCTCCATATCACAAATAAATGGGTTTTAGAGGGTCAGCTAGATTTCACTATTAGATGGACTTTTGGCTTGTAATTAGAAAACCTAGTGGAGCCTTTTTGGATTAACAAAAAATAATTTTCTATTTTTGAGTCTGATTTATGATTTTTTTTCTCGAATACGAAAAAGACTTAGATCTTTGTATTTAAGGAGAAAAGTTTTTGTTTTACACCCAATGAAGCGGATGACGGAGGTTAAGATTTTACAATTGAGGGTTGCGATTTATGATTTTAGAAAACGATTTTGTAAAGACCTCTGTATTTTGAGCCGCCTATACTCCAAGTCGTTTCTAGAAAATGGATTTGTAAAAAATAGCTCTAGCTGGAGAGAGCCTCTATGGATTCTTTTCTAGTGGTATAAAATGGAAAATTTATCTGGATTAAGAAATATTCATCTTTATGTTGTACTCGTGTAATCTTTCACCCTACGGAATCCGGCACCAAAAGAGGGCCAACCAGCGTGGCTTCACGTCCGCGAGCTGTTCACGGCAAGTCGGATTGGCCGGACGAACGGTTCAGATCTAGCAAGTACCCGTTGTTTTGCGAAAAACCCTCGAACTTTAGTAAAATCAAACCCGCAGTCCGCCGATCCTTTGCTCCGCTCTCCGACGCGGGCAGGCGATGGCGACGGCGACGGCGACGGCACACCGCACACGCCCTCCTCCTCGTCGTCGTCTTCAGCCCTCCATCGCCTGGATCGCAGCGCTCCGGCAGTGTTGGTGGACGAACGCAGCAGCCCCGACGTGCCGGCCCCCAGCTGGGCGGGCCCCATGCGGAGGTGACGCGGTGGCGCGGCATCGCGTCCTCAGGACGGCGACGGAGGCTCGCGGCTCGCCGCCGAAACGGCATGGGGGCTCCAGCAGGGATGGCCGCCGGTGCCGCAGCAGCAATGCCCCGCCACCGCACTCGCCCTCTCACAGCAGCAACTGCATCATCAGTGCCGCTGTCTACCGGAATTGTAGTACCTCTCGCCTTCACTCTTGCAGGCAGCAGCAACGTATGCACGCAGCAGCAACAGGGGTATGCTGTTCCATTTTTCTTTTTAAATTCGTCAAGTTTCCCAATCGATGGTCGTCCTGAACCAAGACGGGTATCTGCTCCCTCTCTTTTTGAAGCGGCAGGGGCATGGGTGGTGGTGGAGGAGCTGACCGCCGCGGCCTTGAATGGGGCTGCCGAGATCGTGATGGCGCAGCGAGAAACTCAGCGTGAGCAACGGCCCAGTGCACTGAGGAGCCAGCGCTATAGCCACCACATGGAAGCCGCCCAACGACTGTTTGACAAAATGACTCCATGGTAAGCTTCTCACTAAACACATGTGTTGCTTATGACCTTGGATGCACTGTGTTGTCTTGAGACACGGGCAGCAATGGAAGCACAGTCCTAGCCCCCTCCTACATTCCCTCCCGATGCCAATCTACTGGCTAAAGGGGTGATGGTAGAGGGGCATGGGCTCTTTACAATACCATAGGGTTGCGCCTCTTGCTGGGATGTGCGATGGAAGGTTCTCAATTAATCCCTGTGGTTTAGTGGTCTCATTTTGCAGGTAAAAGGGATGATGGCAGATCTGAAGAACGGTGAACATCAATGCACAGCCATGACAAAAGGCCACATGCAAGCTACATATCTCTAGGTGAAATTGGTACAGTGAAATATTCTTCGTGCTAAATATTTCTTTCCACCAAAAGGATCAATATCTTTATTGTGTTGTTTAATCTAATGAAGTGTTCTAATTTCTATAACAAATCATCTTTGTTAGTACCACCCAGTTTAATTGTATGGAGCTTTAGAATGTCTCTCTGATTAACTGAGTTAGTTGAAGGAAATAGAACTATATATGATCTGTAGGTCCATGAAACAATGTGCACTTCTTTTCTCCACCCCCCTCTTCCCCTTTTTTGGGGGGGTTAAGATGCTAAATACTTGGGCCACAGGAAAGACAATACTAATGATATGTTGCCTGTTAGGGACATAAACACATCTGTCTCCCTGCTGGGTGTGGGAGTTCATCACTTATCTGTTAA
This sequence comes from Hyparrhenia diplandra, assembly GCA_015847255.1. Classification (NCBI taxonomy): domain Eukaryota; kingdom Viridiplantae; phylum Streptophyta; class Magnoliopsida; order Poales; family Poaceae; genus Hyparrhenia; species Hyparrhenia diplandra. Next base: position 13,460 of record JADLZK010008664.1, read on the forward strand.
TAATCTGCTAAACAATTGATTGAATCCAGCATTTGATTGTTGGATCTTTTGTTGCCATAGAATAAATGAAATATCATTATTTTGCACTAATCTGACAGATACCTTACCTATCAGTGGTGAAGTTTGATTCTACTCTTAGCAGTTGTACTGTTTTAAGAGGCTAGCCATGCTTTCAGTAAGATCCAAAAGTGCAGTAATAGCACAGCATCAGTAGCTCAATTTTTGGATGGTGATGGATTTCAATAATCACTAATCAGTACCCCAGAATTGCAATTGTATCTTTCCTAGCTCAAGTTTTATGTATCAAACTTTTCCTACTTTCAGTTTCGTGTATTTGTAGCTACACTCATTTCATCCTATAATGTTGTTTGTCCATTCTTCGTATGTCTTACTACATCCTATGATGATATTTTTCAATAGGTTCCAAATGTCCATGCTGAAGCCTGGGAAACTCCTAAAGTGAGTATGAAAATTCTGTTTCTTTACTATTTAAAAAATATGTCAAGTCAATTGTGAAAGTTAAAATTAATGAAATCTGAAAATTGTCATGTTCTGACATTCATCATGAATTTTGATATCTAGAGGATTTGGGGACCCTTGAATCTCAAGGATAATATTAGCTTTAAACTATGCTCGTGAGAATAAAGTTGCATATGTATTTGCTTGAGCATGCAAATATCAGTGATTGAAATGTCCAGACATGTGTGTGTGTGCGCTTCCTTTTTTTCCTTTTACCTAAAAACTATCCGTTGTGAGTGAGAAGAAGATACCTAGAGCTGGCATTGGTTCCAGGTTCCACTAATTCAGAGCTAATCATTGGATAAAAGACAAAGCTTCTTCTACTAATACTGATGCTAAATGAGGAACTGTACAGCCTGCTAATTATTGGACCATGAGTGAGAAGAAGGTGCCAAGAGTTGTGTTAGTTGTTTATTTGTGTTCTCTGAATTTCAGAAATTAAGCATCAGTATTTGGGTTCTCTAAATTTTGAAAATTAAGCATCAGAATTAATATAATTGATCTTTGTAGGAAAATCTATTTTTTGCTTTGGCTGTCCCTTTGCTGTGAGCAAGATAGGGAAGAAACCATTGAACATCTATTTTTTATCTGTCCCTTTGCTAAAAGATGTTGGGACAAAGTTGGCATCGTTTGGGCTTAATGAAATTGATCTTTGTAGGAAAATTGCTTTGCAGTAAACAAAGATTTGGAAGGCCTTTTTTCATGGAACTCTTTCTGACTGCTGCATGGGAGCTGTGGAAGGTCAGAAATCGCCTGGTTTTATGGAGTCCAGGCAAGTTTCAGCAGGTGTCTTTTCAATGGAAGCTGCCCTCCAATCTCACCGAATCAAGGAAGCCGATCGTGCTGCTGTTTTGCTTTGGCTGGATGCCTTGTAATTTGTCACTCTTTCTTCTTTCTCTCTCTATTTAGCTTTCGGATGAATGTTCTTTTAGTTAGTCTTTTCTTCTTTCTGTCCTTGCCTGCTCCCTCCTATGGTGTAAGTAAGTTGTACTCTCATCTTTATTTTTATAAAATTGTTTCAATACCATGGGATCTCCCCCACGGTACTAGCATAAAAAAGTATTATTATAATTCTAGAGGTATAATAATTATGTTAGATAGTATGGCAAGAGTTCTCTTCTAAAGAGACGTGGAGCATAAGTTTTCATTCTTTTTTAATGTCATGGGTATCTTTTTAATAGGTGACTGAATGTGAATGGAGTGGCCTATCAAACGCACAAGTCACAATATTTCGTGATGTTTACCCTTAACCAGCTGAACATCAGGTTTCTGTTTAACCTCCTTTTGTTGCTTGATTTTGTAATCAAATAGGTAATTAGAGTGAGTGATGCTAGGGTTTCTGAAAGCATTCGTTTTTGATTTTTTTTCATTAGAGTGAGTGATGCTTGCCCATTTCTTTGAAAGGCCCATATAACAAGGGTGATGACCTGTTTCCCCATTGCCATTTAACTGTGGAGCATGTCACTCTTAATAATGATTAAAAAACATTGTTGAGCATGTGGAATTGATGGCTTTCTATCATTTTTGGTACAACTATGCAACACATTCACATTTCAATTGTGGTCTTTTTTCCTCCCATTGCAACACACGGACATTTACCTAGAAAATACTTAATATACTTGCAATAGATGTCGTTGATACAAATATATAAACAAGCATAGGTATACATATGCGTAGTTACATCGATACATAGGTAACCTCCATACTCATCAATTCACCCTAATCTTAAAACTATCTAAGCTTCAAGCAGCCCACACATTGGCCATACGCGGCAACGCCGCGACCATTTCTAGTGCTAAACTATTTCACACCTTTTACTAAATTAGTTCGTGATATCTGCTTTCCCGATTAGCCGATCGAATACATGGCCCAAAAAGACTCGTGTCGTCACTGTCGTGTAGTTGACCTCGCGACCACTTGCTCCGACGCCGTGCTTGGGTGCATATACGGCGCAGGTTGCCCCTTCTCGTGCAAGGTGACACAAACTACATGTGCGCCGCGTCATCTGAAAGCCCCAGCGCACGAGGCGGGAGCCGCGGCTGACCGGGCCGTAATCACGCGTGTCGCGGGAGAGTAGCCGCCGAACGGGAGAGCGGCCCAGAATTCACGCCTCGTTTTCCAAAAAAAAAAAAAAAAAAAAGAATTCACGCCTCGTGTGCCGCCTGCCGCTGCGTTTACGAGGATTCACGGTGCCGGAAGGTTGAAAACCTTCACCTAGAAACAGTGAATCAGAATCAGTGATGGCCATCGGAGTGGTCCATCGGGTTTTACGGAGGCTGAAACTGAAACTGATGGGGCCATGGGGGCGCGGAGCCGTCTCGGGAGTAGTCGTAGCTAGGCTAGGGTCGTCGTCCATCGACCGAAATAGCCGGTCGGTCCCCTTGACGAAATACGAGTAGTACTACTGACTGTCGTCAAGGTTAGTTTGCAAGTTCCGTCGCCGTCTTGATCGATCGGAGGTACGCCGGCTGGGATGTGTACCGTGTTTACGTAGGTTCTGTTGGTGGCAGGTGAGAATCGTTCTCTCTCACTCTTCCAACTTCCATCAGAGATTCAGAAACCTGGCTCCAGGAGATTGTCTTCTGTTCAGTTAAATCGAAGACAACTGGTTTAGTTAACTGACCGGCCTATTGCTGGTAGCGGTGCCTAAGCTAATATCCTGGTCGGGTGCATCGACTACTACTGCATCTACAAGGTTTCATTGCCATGTGACGTGCCGTGAATGGCACAATTCCACCCCCGGCCCCTGTAATAAACCGAAGGGGAAAAACATAGTACTACGTCGTCTTTAACACTGCAAAAGTCGATGCCTGGTTAAAGGGGAAATTCTGTCATTGAGACATGCACAAGCCTCGACGCCTAGGATCAACAAATGGTATGGCCTACTTGCACAGTCAAGTAGTACGAGTAGCAAACAGCCGCGGATGAGTGTTCTATTCAATTACTCCCTCTGTAAAAAGATGCAATTCTAGGACAGTATTATGCTTTCGTATCTCAAGTTTAATTAATTACAGATAAAAAATTATCAATATTTATATTATCAAATAAATATTTTTAGGTTCGTTATGAAATTTAGTTTTTAATAAACTAATTTAAAGTCATAAATGTAAATAGTATTTAGTAGAAATTTGGTCAAAACATATATTACTTTTGATGACACGTTAGTTGCATGTTTTTACGAACGGAGGGAGTACATTATTCTGGTCACTAAAGATATAGGAGTACCCCATGAGGAAAAAGTGAATTCTAGGCATCCAGAGCCGTGCGCCATGGCAGTGAAGTGATGTCTCACGGTCGAAAAGACACTGCGGATGTAAAGCCATCGTGGTATTACCGTTAAATCCTAACTGTAGTGGTTTGTTGGGGTCTAATCCTTTGACTAGCTAAGAGCCTCTTTAGTTCCATTATTTGCCAAAATTATGAGGTTTTGGATCACCTTTTTACAAAACAGATCTAAACACCATGCTATAAAACAAATATTTTCATTTTGCATTTGGGACTCAAGAGGCCTAAAAGAGACAAAAAAAATGTATGGCGGCATGTGTCGTGTATGGATGACTAAATTTTTGATATATAACTAAACACCAAGGTGAAAATTTTGACATTTTCCATTTGGTGCACCAAAATATTTGGTATTTGACATTTTACATTTAAAAGGCATCTAAACAGACCTAAAAAACTTAGGGTGTGTTTAGATGCCTTTGAAATGCAAATGATAAATACCAAACATTTGGCTACAACAAATGGAAAATGCCATTTTTTTCACCTTGGTGTTTAGTTACATGCCAAAAATTAAGTCATGCATACACAGAACATGCCCCATATACTTTTTTTTTCTCTCTTTGGGTCTCTTGAGTCCCAAATGCAAAATGACAAAATTTTTGGTGTTTCATACCATAGTTTTAAAATCCATTTTGCAAAAAAAGGGCACCAAAACCCTAAAAATTTTGGTAAAATTGTGGAACTAAACAGGCCCTTAGTAGCCATTTAGGACCCTCTGGACCTCATGAATCCCATCATAAAAAAAAACCCCATATCCTATAGCTTAGATGCCTCAAATTGGCATCAATTTCAAGTCAATGTCAGGTGGCACACAATCGTGCCAGAGGGGCAGAGCTAGGGAGCGGGGGGGGCTGCCGGGGACAAGATTCATGTGTGTGGCTTGAAAACTGGATCACTAGGAAGGTCAAGAGATGGAGGTTGTGCCAACTAATCTGGAACATTCAATTGTCATCCAGTGGCTCCTCTCATCGCCAGAAGAGAATGAAAATTGCAGGCGCATGAAGAATAGTTACTTCCTTTATTTTCACATAAAAAACAAAAGAGCATGAAAAAAATCTTCATTCTAAATGTGTTTTAGTGTTCGTGAATAGAGTTGTAAATATAGGTTCACATATGGTTAATACATGTTTCGAATAGAGGAATTCAAAACAGAGGGAAAAGAATAAAACAATGGACCGAAAAACTTATAATAAAGGGCGGAGTAGTTTTCAAGAATAGGAAATGAGTGTAGGTAAAAAATAGTGGATTGAAAAAAACACATAATATAATAACAAGTTTGTTCCTCCATTGCGGTGAATAAGTACTTACTCATCCCTCTATTCACCAGGACTGGGGGGGACGTCCCCACCCGTATTTCATTAAGAAGAAGATCTTCTCACCGGATCCCGGAAAACCCCAACCCCAGTCCCGCCGACGACATGGGAGCCCACATACCGTGAGATGGGATGGGCCTTCACACCATGCTTTGGCACACGGGGACCGGTGAGGGGATTTTTTGTGGGAAATCATGCGTCCGAGAGGACTCGAACCCATGACCGGTGGCCTCCCAACCGGGAGTGCTATGCTCGTTCCCCTCATCCCTCTATTCACATACATGAAAATTTCCCAAAAGCTTGAAGTGAGTGGTCTATTTCCTACATTTTCTTAATGAAAAGCAAGCATTTCTATAGGAAAGGAAAACTCCATTCCAAACACATGTGATGTAAGCAAAACATAGGAATTGAATCCTTTTATTAATTATGGAATTCCTCCCATCCACCAAGACATTAAATATTACAGATACTGCTATTATAATAATAAGAATAATATTTAATCCATATTTTACTTGATTGATATTAATGGTCCAAGATAGAAAGTTTGACTTATAATATGAAGTACCGGTTCTACCTCTATCCCAAAATAAATTAATTTGTAGAATCGCTATAAGTCAAACTGTTTTAAGTTCGACTTACTTTATAAAATTATATTATATATGGTACCTAGTGATACTAATTTCGTGTCATAAATATTAATCTAGTTTTGTCAAAATTACAAATTGGCCTAGAAAAATAGATTTATTTGAAAAAGAGGTAGTATTTCTTTGGATGGAAATATTTTTAAATATAATCTTTAAGCAATGTGGGCCGTGTAGATCTACGGGCAGCACATTGCAAAGCGGACAAATTCGAACCCTTTGCCGTGCAGCTGCCACCCACCCTACCTAGTGATCTGCAGGCTATAAATAGATGGCACGGGCACACTTGGTAGCACACACCACTGAACGGCACAGAGCACACTGCACAGCACGCTGCTCGGTTTGCCTTGTCCTCTTCCGTGTTGCCATGGCTACTACTAAGATAGTCCTGTGTCGCTTTGTGGCCTTCGCGGCTCTCGCCTGCCTCCTCCGCCCTGGCGCGCCCGTCGAGCTCCACCGCAAGCTCTCCGGGTGGTCCGACGACGCCGGCGCGACGTGGTATGGCGCAGCAACCGGCGCCGGGAGCGACGGTAAGTGTGTATGCACGGACGACGCGCGTGAACTTTAACCATTTTTCATTCCACCTCCATGGAAAAACAAAAAGAATCCGTAACAAATGCCTTCCCGGGTTCCGGTTTTTCGTGTAGGTGGTGCGTGCGGGTACCAGAACGCCGTCGACCAGCCGCCGTTCGCGTCCATGATCGCCGCCGGCAGCCCGTCCATCTTCCAGAACGGCGAGGGCTGCGGCTCCTGCTATCAGGTAGTAAAACATATGGTTATTCGTGCGACCGTTTCTTTAAAGACGACTGGCTCGTACTTAATAACAATGACACCGGCGCCGTTGGGGCAAATATATAAATTCTGCAGGTGAAATGCACCGGTCACGCGTCGTGCTCTGGCAGTCCGGTGACGGTGGTCCTGACCGACGAGTGCCCCGGCGGCGCGTGCCTGGACGAGCCCGTGCACTTCGACCTGAGCGGCACGGCGTTCGGAGCCATGGCCAAGCCCGGCCAGGCCGACCAACTCCGCAGCGCCGGACGCCTCAAGATCCAGTACACACGGTAAGCTAGCAGCGTGCGTGCGCAGCATGTCCCTGCACACTATCGAGCTAATCAGATCTACTCGTACTTCCAAGTAGTGGTGTACTTGTGTTTTTTGTCGTACGTATGTATACGTATAATCGCTTTCGGTGCGGTCCGTTGGCAGTATTAGCTTGCATCCAAGGCTACAACGCACGTAGAAACGCCGTGACGCCTGCAGGGTGCACGTACGTACAAACATTCTTGTGTACCAGAGCTAGCCTGTCCCTTGGTGTACTAGTGATAGACTAGAACGTCTGTTCCTGTCCTTTTGTGCCGCCCATGTCCATGTCGTCCAAAGTCCATGCATGACCGTTCGCGTCGCGTGTACATGCAGGGTGCCGTGCAACTGGAACGGGATGGACATCGCGTTCAAGGTGGACACCGGCTCCAACCCGAACTACTTGGCAATGCTGATCGAGTACGAGTCCGGCGACGGCGAGCTGAGGTCCGTGGAGCTGATGCAGCGCGGCGGCGCGTGGGCGCCGATGGACCGGTCGTGGGGCGCCGTGTGGAGGTACAACTCGGGCGGCGCCCTGCAGGCGCCCTTCTCCGTCCGCCTCACCTCCGGCTCCGGCAGGACGCTCGTCGCCAATGACGTCATCCCCGCGGGGTGGGCGCCCGGCGGCACGTACCGCTCGGTCGTCAACTTCAATAACTGACGGGTGTGACGGATGGACCGTCCGTCGCCGAAATAATAACGGGTGTAGATGCGCGCGCGCCCGCACGCCGGCCATCATCGACGGCGTGGCGCTGGCTTGGTTTATGATTCGAGCTGTGCGTGACTACACCGAGTCGACGACGCTAAGTGTGTTGTGAACTGTTGCGTGCGTGCGTGACATGTGCAAATCGATCTGTGCAGTCACCGTGTATCGCCGGATGGAGTGGCGTGTTTGTTGAAATAAAACCTGATTGGAGTTGAATAAGCACTGGCCACTGTACTATGTGTGTGTGTTCATCGATGGCTTGATTTCGCTTTCAGGCGCGTGCACAAGCCACGCCCCCGCACCCACGGCCCTTCGTACTACGCACCGTGTTTCGAGGAAGAGTCCACGGGAGTCAGGGCCATCACGTTGAATGCCAATTGCAAGTTCAATAAGCAGCAGGCCCTATAGCATCCTGGCTGATGAACACGTCCAGCAAGGTCACCATTGGCCAGAGGCCACCGCCCTTGCCTGCATTAACGAGGAACATGAGGTAGTGGCGGGCCCTTTAACAGAGCGCTCGGCGCGGCGGAAAGCGCAGTTCGCGTCACACGTGCATGTAGCCTGGAAGCCAGCGGGTGGGGACGGCCGACGAGCCGTCCGTCCCAGCGTGTGACTGACGCAGGAACAGTACGTGGCGCTGCAGCAACGGAACAGACACCTACCGATCTCCACGTGCCCGCCCCGAGGCCCGCCGGCCGCCCCTACAATCTGCATGCGCCAGAGCCGAGGCTGAAGCACCTGCCGCGCGGCGCGGCGCCACGGCCATGCATGTATCCTCCGTCAGCCCGGCCGTGCGCCCGGCTGCGGCCCGGCGCGTCGTCACTCGTCATAAACGGCGGCTTTACCGCTCGCTCAGCCAAGTTTGCTACTATTCGTAAATCTATCCGTCATCCACCGCAGCTCATCAGCTGATGGTCGCGCATCGAGGGTGGTTGCTCGCTTCGCTACCAGTTGCTCTTCCCGGCTCCGGCGACGTGTGTTTTTGTCGGTCGGTGTTTGATACACAACAATTGGGTCGGTCCTTGCAGATTCGGCCCGACGTGGTCATCACTCTTTATCATCGAAGACGTGCGCGACGAGTTCTTTACTGGTCCTCCCGGTTACGATACGTACGTTGTACGGGCCGACGGCAGCCCACCTATGCTTTTGGAGTTGAGATGGCCGGATGTAGAGGGGGACGATTATTTGATTGTTCCATTCTACCCCACGGGCTAGTGGTGCAATACCGGAAAATCCAAATTTATTTAAAATTTATTCAAATTCACATAATTAGATCTAAATAGTAAACATATAATATGTGATATGCTTTAGTATATATATTTTTTGCTATACCTTGATTTATGCTTTTTTTAATTATGATAAACTAGTTCATCAACCCGTGCTCTCGCACGGGTTAAAATCTTAGGTGCCACTAACTAATAAATTTTTATTACACATTTTCTCTTTAATAATATGTTCTAAAATAATAGCTATAATGGGTACTCTAAAGTCTATATTCAATTGTGATAATCTATCAATTTTGATTTCTATGTATCTTCCACCCATATTTATAGGTTTTATGCTTGACTTAGAACCTCTTTTTATTTCTAATATACATTTATTAGAAACTTTTGCTTAAACTATGATTGGTGTGATCTATATTTTAACCACATCAACCTGAATTTGGATTCTTTTTCCAAAATTTTGAGTTTATTAATTAATACAATGACTACTAATTACAATGGTGATTGTAGTCTACCAATTTGATGACAAAAAAGTTTTAAGATTTTTTTAAGAAGTTGAGGATCTATCTTTTTGTTCCTAACGTTGTCATAATTATTTTTAGGACTAATTTATTGTAGCATGTATTTCATTGAAAAATGAAATTGAAGTATATAGACTCTTATTTCATCCTTTATGTGATATCATAAAAATCTGTATTTTTAAACTTATCTTTTTGATATAATTGTTATAATATTTTATACATGTGCTAATTTGGAATTCTAATGTTTATTGTATCGTTTATTCAAAACTTCCATTTTATTCACTTTATTAAAACAAATATTCTAGGTCTTACGATGGCACAAATAGTTGTTTCAATGACCATGACACTCAAGAATTGAATTTAGTATGTTGCATTAGTATTATTCTATTAAACAAATTATGCTTGAAATTAAATTGCTAATATTCATCTGTATTTCAATCATTTTTAAAACTTTTTTGAACATAATGACTTATAAAACTTATTATCGATCATGTGTATTAATATTCATACCTAATGGTAAAAAGGTCCAGCTTATATCATGACTTATTTGGTCGCATATTCCCATAACTCTTGCTTTGAATTTTCAAAATAAGGTATATTAATCTCACCTAAAGTTGTGTTGACCATATGAAACAGTATAAATAACTAATCAGGAGACAAATTAAATAGTAATTATGAGGTCTAGCAAGATGGCCAAATTTAGCACATCATAGGAGAGAAACTAAATTGTAATTATAGGATGTAGCAAGATAACCTCACCTTTAGTTAGCAAGCAGTGTTGATGTAGGTGATGAGATCACCAACTGTCGTGGCACGGGTGGCCTGTGTGTTCCCGCACCACCCGACTCTTTTCCTTGCTTGATGTAGATGAGTCGTTTCCTTGCACTATGTTGAGTTGGCCCATTGATCTCCAATGGACATGGATGAAGTAGATGGAGGTGGCATTAACGATCACTGCCCGCACATGATCATCCTTTCGCCCCCTATGATGTTGGCACATGCTTGTCCTTCCTTCCGAGGCGTGGCTGCGCGCCGGCTTCCACCATGCATTTGCTTGACAGAAGTTATCAACTCATTCAGTAAATTTGGTCAGCAGACAGGGCACAGTCCCCTCTAGTTGTCCTATCACCGACCGAAAGCCCTAGATGATGAGACGGTGGTAGGGAAAAATAATTTTGACTCACATCTCCATGAATTTGCTCAAGTATGAATGTCTACATTAGAAACATTTTAATCATGCTTGAGATGGCTAATTTTTCATTGTAGTAGTATAAGCATGATCAAAGAATCATAGCTCATAAATATATAGACACATAAGCAAAGTGAGCATCCAAAGGTTTGTAACTTCAATTACAATACATATAGTCCAAATATTTGGACGTTGAATGCTGCATATAGTACATGACTTGTTTTGATCTTTTTAAATAGTCATTTTTGTAACATATCATTTGTTGCATTTTTTTAAAAAAAAAACTCCTAGTGGCCCATATCATACCATGCCCATTCATAATATCGAAGACAAAATAACACACTAATAACTAATCCCTCAGTTGGAAAATGTATGTCATTCCGGTTTTCTATTTACATAGTTTGTGCTACGCATCTAGATACACATTATGTGTGTGTGTGTGTGTGTGTGTGTATATATATATATATATATATATATATTTATATATATATATATATATATATATATATATATATTATAAAAATATGTTTCTAGAAAAGTCAGATTACGATGGGAGTGCACGGTAGTTTGTGGCCTTCAAGCACAGGCACACACGACAGATCGTATCTTTTGGCATGTTAATTGCAGTGGCCATCCTACTCATGCGAGGTTGCAGATAACCATGCCGGTACACAACCTCACTGCACACAAACGATAGACCATGTCAGACGACGCAGGCATATATTGCCGAGTCGCTGGAACAAATCGGCTACTTCTTGCACTCGGAACTTTAGATAGAGGTGTCACATACCTGTTAGTGTTTGGTGCCCCCATTCGATCCTGTCTGTCTCTTTCCATATTGATCCTCAAACTCTGGTTGGAGGAACTAACTGAATTTGCGAGATTCTCATGCACAGATGGAGCCACCGATGACAATTTTGCCTGCATGCCACCATACGTAACCAATAGCTATATACTGCGTATTCACGGAACACCTTTGAATGGTATGCATGCATGTCGTGCGCCACTGGATGGATGGAGAATTGAAACACCAGAAGGAGGCGCCGAAAGTGATGGGATAGATTAGATTAGATGGATTCTTAGAAAACAAATATCAAACACCAGGGTTACGTAGACTTAAATAATGGGATTATTTTACCCTTTTTGTCGTGTTACAGGTTAGATTAGATTAGATTTTCAAAGAAGAAAAACAAACGTCAACGTCAAACACCGGTAGATTTTATTTTATTTTCTTTTTTACCCATAATGGCAAAGGTGGGTAATTTTTCTAAAAAATAAAATAGATCTGATGGTTGTAGATCGTTAAACCTATAGATTTAATGGCTAGATGTTTTGATTAATGTGAGAATTTCTAATATTTATCTTTTTTTTCTTAGCGCCTAGTGAGAAGGGTTAATTATTGTATGGTAAAAATTCCATACTCATTGGATCATGTATAACTTAGTTATATTTTTATCGGGATCCGATTGAGCATGATTTTTTTACTAAAAACATAGAATAATTAGTCTATCATCATAATTTTACCGTATAAACTGCAGCTATGTATCTATAATTCTATATCTATACCTAACACTAAGGGGCCTGTTTGTAACGTAGGGAATGCAAAACAAAGGAAAGGAAAAAACGCAGGAATAGGGTAGAGTGAAAAGTGAAAAACTACATGATTCTAAAAATGCAGGAATTAATACTTTGAGCCTTTGTTTGGATCGTAGGAAAATGGTTGAGGATTCTAAACTACATGTCCCTAAACAACAAATTAGTTGCAAATATTCTTATATTGTAGATGTCGATTCCGGCTAGATTGGGCCGGAATTGACACGTAGATTGGGGATTAGAAGAGAGGAGAAGGGCGATGATGGTGGTGGTGGCGGGCGTGGGGGCGGGTGGGGCGCTACGGCCGGGGGCTGGGCGGCGGCGGGGGCGCTTGGCAGGTGGTGGTGTAAGGGGCGGCGGCGGCACGGAGCTGAAGGCGAAGATATATTTTTATTTTCTTGCTTGTCCCCCGGAGATTACATGCCTCTTGCTTATATAGCCCGACTAGTGGGACTTGTAACCTAAGCAATCTCTATAAGGTTTCCTTATAATGATTTGGAATACCTTTTACAAGCAATTCCTATTTTATTATTTCATAATAAGGGTCTCCCTTATAGATGAGATAGCCCCTTGCACACCAAAAATTACCTAAGATAATCCTAACTTGAAAGCGAAGCAAACTCGAGTTAAATGCGGGAGAGGGAAAGCGGCGGCGGGCTGCCTCCCCTCCCCACCCCCAGGCTGGCCCCCCCCCCCCCGGCTGGGCGGCGTCGCGTTTGGCCCAATTAGCCACTCTCGGGCTGGCCCAGTGCGGTCATGACATTTTCCCCACCGCTCGACGAGGCGGCGCGCTGGCGTGCCGCCCAACCCACCGTGGTGGTGGCGAAAGGCACGTTGATCGGGGGAAGCGACAACTCTGTGCTCGAAGTAGAGGACGAGAGGGCCGCACTTGTCATTGTCGCCGTTGCAGATGCCGGAGTCCTTTGTCGGAAAAGGAGAAGTCGAGGTGGAAATCGCCGAAGTAGATGCTGAACTTGAAGCTCACCGGGGCCGCGACGAGCGAACGTCCGCCATGCCCGACGCATGACGGAGGCGCCGAGGGTGCCCGATACCTCGATCATCCGCAGTCGGGGTGGAAACTTGTAGGTGTAAGTCGCCGGCACTTCCACTGCATGGAGCCGCCTCGCAGAGACGTGTCGGCGACGTAGGCGGCGACAAGGTGAAGTCGAGGAGGCGGCCGTAGAGGAGGTCCGCGGGCGTGCTTGTGGGGGCCCCAACCTGCATCTCCTTTGTTCACGGGCGCCAACCGTGATGTTGTCGATGCGGAAGAAGACGCCGCCCGTTGTTGTCGAAGAGGAGGACGGTGGCGCCCTCAACCCAACGCCGTGGGTCGCCTCGTAGTAGAAGGACGCTTTGTTGGGAACGCCTAATCTTCCCGAGGGCGGTTGGGGAGGTGGAAGCCCAGCTGCTACGCCATCGCGGGACGTTCTCCCCTAGCAGAGTCTGGAGAAGCTCAAGCGGCCGGGAATATAGTAGCGGTGGAAGTACCTCCACGATGCCATGGTGGAGGCTCCACTCTGGTGCGGAAGCCCGCAACTCGATGGCGTTAGCGATGATCCCGAAGCTCCTTGTTGGTAGTTGTGCCCAATTGCAGCTCGCTGATCATGTCGATTGCCGTCGCCCCTTCGATGTCGCCCATGGCAGCAAAGAAGACGCCGCTGTCCCGGCATGCGGTCGCAGGCAGCCGCTATGTTGCCGCCGATGCCACTGGTAGGCGCTGCCGGGTCGGGGCGGGCGGTGCCGGTCCTCGTTGGGCGTCGTCCGGCCTCGTGCCGTCGTAGCGGCGGCAAGGTCGATGGCCTCCATCGAACGAGGCTCGAACCATTCGAGTGTGTTGCGAAGCGTCTCCCCGCAGCCTTCCACGAAGAGTCCGACACGGTGCGCCGCCCCTCGAGTTCCATGTGTAGTGCATAGTTCGAGAAGGCGTCGATGTAGTCGTTCGCCTTGCCTCCCAGGAAGGCAAGGCAGACGCCCGAAGTGTCGAGGTAGGTGGGTGGTCCGAAGCGATGGCGTAGGCGGTGAGTGAACTCGTCCCCTTTCGATCGGAGGGTTCTTCTTGACGAGATCCATGAACCGACTACGCAATACCAACGAGGTGGAAAGCGGCGTAACTCACGTAGTCGGCCCGGCGTCTCAAGTTAAGCCGAAGAAGAGTTTCAGCCTGCGGGATGAGAGGTCGGGGGCGGGTCGGTGCCGGCGTGCTCCGGGACTTGCGCACGTGGCGACAGCGAGGGGATGTGATGCCGCGGTGGCACCATGGCCCGGGCGCCGCGGTGGCGCGGTCGCGGACGCCGGTGGCGCCCGGGTAGGGGCATGGGCGCCGCCGGTTGGCAACCGCTCTCGGCGCCCCGCACGACCCGCTGTGTCGGGTGGGGAGGAGAGGGCAGCCGGTCTTCGCGTGTCGTCGAGGGTGACGCCGATGTGCCGAGCGTCACCAAAGAACGCCATCATCTTCCTCCTGGAGGATAGTGGTCGGAGCCGCCGACGGAATCCGCGGGGAGGGGTCGGCGCCGTGGCGTAGGCGCCCGGCCAGGTGCGGCGGGGCGGCCGCTGGCCTGGCTCCTCGGGCGTGGGCCGTCGTGACGTGCGGGGTCCTCGACGTGATGTAGACGCATTTCATCCGACGTAGGCGAAGTTTCCATGTCGCCGGCGCCGGCCGATCCGGCCGCAAGTTGTCGCCGAGGAGCGTCTTCAACGCCGCGGTGAACTCCTTCATCTCGAAGCCGTGGGTGGTGGGAATCGCCCCGGTCTCGGATACTCGGTCGCCAGATTCCGGCTAGATTGGGCCGGAATTGACACGTAGATTGGGGATTAGAAGAGAGGAGAAGGGCGATGATGGTGGTGGCGGCGGCGTGGGCGCGGCGGTGCGCGCCGGCCGGAAGCGGCGCGGCGGCGGAGGCGGCGCTGGCTGGTGGGTGGGCGGGGCGGCGGCGGCGGCACGGGGAGCTGAAGGCGAAGATATATATTTTTATTTTCTTGCTTGTCCCCGAGATTACATGCCTCTTGCTTATATAGCCCGACTAGTGGGACTTGTAACCTAAGCAATCTCTATAAGGTTTCCTTATACGATCGGAATACCTTTACAAGCAATTCTTATTTTATTATTTCCTAATAAGGCTCTCCCTTATAGATGAGATAGCCCCTTGCACACCAAAAATTACCTAAGATAATCCTAACTTGAAAGCGACGCAAACTCGGGGTCGTGACGGTAGAGGGAAAGCGGCGCCGGTAGGGCCGGCCTCCCCTCCGGCCCGCCCGGCCCTCCCCCGGGTCGGGCGGCCGTCGCTGCGTTTGGCCCAATTAGCCACTCTCGGGCTGGCCCAGTGCGGGTCATGACAAAGAGGTGATTTTGGAGCTTCCTAGTTGTCCGCCATATTATAATCTTATTTATTCAATATAAGGTACCTTAACCTTCTTCTTCTTCTATGCTTCCATGGTCGTTTGCCTCTTCTCTTCCTCGTACTCTCTTGGTTTCTACAAGACGAGTTCAAGGCTCATTCTCTCTCCGCACACAAGCTGGCCGACTAATTTTCTATGTGGTTCATGGAAGACGCAAGAATCGAGCGAGCTAGGCTAGCAAGAGAGAGTCGAGCGCCGGAGGAAAAATTCCATTGGGTCACGTTGGAGGTTTTATTTCTGCGTTTTGCACATCAACCAATTCCTTTCCTTTGGAAAGGATTTCGCATTCCCGTGTTCCAAACGCATCCATCCAAATCCTTTTCTCCGGAAACTTTTCCTCCAAAATTCCCGTGAAAACCTTTGATCCAAACAGGCCCTAAAGTGGCAAAACTCCTAGCACCATAATTTTCATTTCTCCTTGCCGCTGGTGTCCGGGTCGGTCTCACGTGCTCGCCAAAGTGTCGTGTTTGTCGATTCACTTATTTGCATGGAGATTAGGAGTGGGGATCAAGAGAAGAGAAAGAAATACAAGTTTAAGATATAAAATGCTAGAAAGAAAGAAAAGGTAGGATGTCATGTGTCGGAATTGTGCCAGCCCCGGATGGGCTAGGAGGGCCCAAGGCCGCGCGGCCGCCCACGAGGGCAGGTGGCACGTGCGCAGGGGGCGGGCTCCTCCTTGCGCCGCCGCCGCCTCGCCTTCTTCGCCTCCAACTCGCCGTCATCAAGTTAGGATTATCTTAGAACTTTTTAGTGTAAAAGGGGATATTCCAATCATATAAGGAAGACCCTCATTAGAAAATAAATAAATATTGCTTGTAAAATGTATTCCAATCAGTATAAGGAAACTTATAGAGATTGCTTAGATTACAAGTCCCACTAGCCGGACTATATAAACAAGGGTATGTAATCTCTATGGGAGACGAAAGCAACAAAGAATAGTTCGTGCCTCTATCTCTTCCTTCTTCGCCGCCGCCCGCCATCAGCGCCTTTGGCCGCCGCGGCGCCGCCGACGTCCCGCCGGCGTCGCCGCCTCTCCCCTCCCCCCCCCTACGCCGCCGCCTCCGGCCCGGCCCCAAGCCCGGCGCACCCCCGGTCCTCGCCCCGAAGCTCGTTGGTGGCGTGTCGCAACCGGCCCAATCTAACCGGTTTGTGACATAGGAGCTCGAGGGTCTTAATAGCTTTGCAAATACATCGAGTTCCTTGATGCAAAATTTTTCGATCCGGATGGTTTCTTCTCGTGGAATCTTTTTTTTTTTTTACCTACGCTTAATCCATGTAAGACTTTTTCTTTTCTTTCCTTTGAAACACATATCTTGCAAAATTATCCAAAAATAGAAAAATATCAAACTAGTTTTTTAGCTTCATAAATATGTGATCATTGTCCATAGATGTTATGAATCTTGTTTGGTTGTGCTTTGTCTATAAGTGTGTCAAATATGGATTAGTCAATGGTATAATTAAATTCTGTAAACTAGAATCTTGGGTAGATATTGTCTAATGCAATCTAAATAAATGTATCTCAAAGAGGGCGGCCGTGTAAAAAATCATGAGAGGTCTCACATAATAATCATCGGCGAACAGACCAATTCTTGACATATCGACAAAATTGCTACGGAGCTTGATGTGTCAAAAATTGGTACTGAAAGATACCATAGTATATGTTCATTATATAGATCTACTCATATAAACTCCCTACTGAATTGAATTTTTATTAGATATTTTTGCTATAAGTTACCATGATTTTTTTTAAAATTAAACTAAAATAAATAAAAAAAAAAAAGGTAAAACCGCGTAAGTGGTGAGAGAGGTAAAACTAACGGTTTTAAAAGTTTACTCTTAGCCTTATTTTTTAAAATTCAGGGGAGCAAAACAGTTTTTTCATAAAAAATTGAGGGAGATAATGTGGACTAATAATACTTTACACCAAATCTTTTGTATGAAAGGAAAGAGGAAAAGTGGGAGGGATACATAAAACCCTCAACCCCGGCTTCTCATCTCAAGGCGGCGGCCACATAAAGGGAAAGGGTTTCCCCGGATGCGTGCATGGGTAGAGGATAGCGTCGAAGTTAAGCGCAGCCGTGGAGCACGCTTTCCCCGCAACTTCGGTGTTGGAGAGGGGTTGTGGCTATGAGGGCAAGGTTGACGGTGGTGATGGCTCTTTCTCCATGGCGGGGGCAGTGTGATGGATCGGGCCACGGCCACGGCATATTTGTCGGCTAGGGCACGATAGGTGACGGAGGCTACTCTCTAACCCCACATGACGGGGCGGCGCGAGTCCGGAGATGGACAATCCTGCGGAGAGATCATGGTGTTGGAGACTTCTCCTCGCCCGTCGGAGCAAAGAGGCATAAGTGCTACAATCGCCAAGCACGACTACACTGCGTGCCTTCGCTACACTGCCAAGCATTACTACACCGCCAAGCACTATTATAGCGCCCACTATCCCGCTATAGCCTCCCGCCGATACCTATGCTGCTAGAATTACAACACCTAAGGAGGAGCAAGTGGCTCGCCGTTTCCATGATTTTCTTCAAACGTAATGTTTCACATATTTATCTATTTTTTCCTTTATTTAACGCGGTCTAGTAATATTATATATATAAGTGTGTGTAAATCACAAAATTTTCATTTAGATTCTTTAATTTATTCTTAGGTAACCGAATGATTTTTATGTGCATTCCAGATATATGGGTATCTCACTTGGAGACCCTATTTATATTGCGAAGGTCAAATCCATCAGACCAAAGAAACTCCGAGGCTTCAAATTCAGTTTCATCACTGTTCGATAGAAATTTTTCACATTACGTTTGCAACAGTAGATGCGGTATACTATTACAGTTGGGGATATGGTAGTGATGTTATATATACATGCCTTGCTAGAAATGCCATATTTAGGCTCGTCTGCTATGCTTGAGGGCCTGAAATCTCTGATTTTTTTCAGAGTAATTTGATGAATGTGCGAGTTCAATAACTTGTTTTTAGGATGGGAAGTAGGGTGAGAGGAGGTGGGTGAGGCAAGTTTTGGCATCGCATTTTAAATAGTATATCATGCACCTGATGATTAACACCTCTCATATTTAAGTATGTCATTTATGTAGTGCGACTAAGTTTTTTCACTTCCTCAACTTTGGGTTGTGTTTCTCGGTGGTTGCAATGAAAGCCACCAGAGGATGGGGGAAGAGTACAAGAGAAAAAATAATAATAAAATGGTCGTCACACAGGAACGAGTCAATTTTGGGATTGGACACAAAGGAAAGAGCCGCAATCAGAATGAATTGAAAACCCTCAGCCCCTCTTTCCCTCTCCTTCTCCCTCTTTTATAGGGATGGTGAAAGAGGTTATTCTCTTTATTACCTATGGTGATGCTAGTATATTTACAAACATACAACTAAGGGTTTTCAAATGGGCCTGATGGGGATTATATTTAGAAGAAGGCCACTAAGTGCTACAAATCACGTCTAAACATTATATGACAGGATACAAAAATGATCTGATCATTAGTTGTGGACACTGTGGAATTCAGATTGGGATTTCTGATTTAGTTCTAAGAGACATAATGATCTTATTATTTGTTCTGAAGATATATTTAGAGTAAAATACATATCCGGTCCTTAAACTTTCTAAGCTGTGTCATCCCGGTCCACAAACTATTAAAGTATGTCATTACGGTGCCTAAACTTCATTTGGGTCTCAGATTACCCCGTAACGGGTCTTGCATGCATCAGGCACTTGTGGATATAAGCAGAAACCCCCTCAGCTCTTTATTTTCTTAAGAAACAGCACACGTTCAATGCTTTCCAATTTGAAACGACATCAGGCAGTCAGGGCAATCTAAATCAGAGGCGATAAAAAAAGAACAAAGGTTCAGTAATATTTCTCTCATCCTACAGGAATAAATCATCGCCTTGCACTTGTATTGCTACATGACCGACGGCTTGAAACAAAAAATAGAGCAACATATATCAGTACTGCCATATATCATGGTCTTGCACTTGTATGCTACATGACCTGACGGCTTGAAACAAGATTAAGCATGCCGGTTTGAAACAAAAACAGAGAAGCATCACATCAATATTTTAGACGATCATGACTGCCATATATCAGTACTTAACACAAATGACTGTCATATAGCAGTAGTTCACACCAATGAGTACTTAGGAGATTGCAAATAAACGTCATATATCCCGGTACATATAGTAGTACTTAACACAGTACATATAGTAGTACTTAACAGCTGACACAATGCATTGTCTCATCTGTTACGTGCAGACTTAATCTTTCTGGAAGAAGTCTTCTGACTTGTAGATGATCTCTTCTTGCTTACTGCAGCCTTGCCTGCAACCGTGCTTGTCGTCAGTGTACTTGGCCTTTGCACCGGCCGGTTGGACATGATGAAGCTTGCATCTGGCAGAGGCCCTTGGGGTTGTGACAGTGAGCTAGCCTGCGTTTGCTGTGTTACAAAACAAGTTTCCGGCAAACACAGTGTCATGACTCAGGAAATAGGGGCCGGGAAGGACAGGCCCGCCAGGCCCACGGAGCACGGGCGCCGCCCCCTTGGGCTCTCGCGCGCCCCCGCCCGCCGCCGCTTCCCTTCCGCGGATTCTTTCGGCAATTAATTCGGGAATAAAAGGAGGAAATTATCTAGGATTATCTTTAGGTGTTTTGCTGTGCAAGGATATCTCATCTATAAGGGAGACCCTTATTAGAAAATAAATAAATAGGATATTTTGTAAAAGGTATTCCAATCTATAAGGAAACCTTTAGAGAGATTGCTTGAGATACAAGTCCCACTAGCCGGGCTATAAAAGTAAGGGGCCTGCAATCTTTCGGGGCAACAAGCAAATAAAGAAATTTTATCCCAATCTCTTCTTCTCTCTCTCTCTCCCTCGCGCCCCCTCTCCCCGCCCGACCGCCACCGCCACCGGTGCCGCCCCCTCGCGCGCCCCTCCAAGCGCCGCCCGCAGCGGGCGCGGCCACGCCGCCCCTCTCCACCACCACCATCCACCTCCGATCGCCGTTCGTGGTCGGTTCCGCCCTAATCTAGCCGGGTTCGACACACAGGTTCGATGCGAAGCGATCGCCCGGCCGCGCAAGATTGCGCCCAGGCTACGATGCGGCGCGCCGGTGTATAGCTGGCGCAGGTACGGCGGCCGCCCAGGATGCGATCGCGCAAGGCCGGGTCGCGAGGAAGTCGAAAGCAGACGTATAGAGTCGCGTCGCGAGGAAGTCGAGCGCAGGCGCACGGGCGCCGTTTGGGTGAACTGAACCGACGTGGGGCCTTATTTGCATTACGGATCCAACCTTTGACACTTAACGGGCTGATTAGAGACCCAAATTAAGTTTAGGCACCGTAATGACATACTTTTAATAGTTTATGGACCGGGATGACACACCAAGAAAAGTTTAAGGACCGGATATGTATTTTACTCATATATTTAACTCAGAGTAAGGCAACCTTAGCTTACTGATCTTTTGATCCACATGTCTAGATATTCTCAAATCGTTTTAACTGATAGATAGAACTTTTTTCCTTCCCTCTTTTTGCTTCCATCATCATAGATTTTTATACATGTGCTTGGGTGTGGTTTTTGGAAACACAATGCATGCATGCCTCTATCCGTACCACCTACAAGAAGTGCAAGTGATCACCTACTGCTACGTGTTTCTGAATTGTTAACCCGTATGCCTGCATCTCAGCTAGTACTTCACGTTTGTGCACGGGTTCGTGAAGCACAGATGGTGAACCCAGTCGGCCATGCTCATGGAAAGGCCTGTATTGTGGGTTAGTTGAAATTTTGTCTGTGTTCTTCCATGAGTATTCAGTACTGCAGTGAAGACTCAAAAAAGTTTCTTATTCTAGCCTAGACGATGTTATCATGCTGTTGTGAATACAAGCGGAAGGAATCTAGATGTATCACTTATGTTTAGTGTATTAGATTATTGCATATTCTTAGCTATTTCTCCTGATGTTTTTACTGTAGTTCATATTCATACATACAGTATATTATTTTGGTGTTATCCTTCATGGAGGTGTTACTAGCCTTTCACGTTTTTTCTTCCATTGGATAGTCATCAGTCAACATATATATTTCGAACAATCTTTTTGCTTCTAAGATGTTCAATAAAATGCTTATAGATCAAATTTGTCATGGTTACCAATGAGTTCATGACCTGTATGTGGGCTTCCCTTCCAATCGAATTCGAGAGCAATGCGGGGTTGCCTGAGATAATTATCTTTTTTTTGTGCTTTCCTGAAATGAACCCGTAGCGTTAGCACATGCATTATACTAGTTTTAAATAGTATATCATGCACTTGATGATTAAGTTTTTTTTTTCACTTCCTACTACTTTGGGTTTTGTTTGTCCATAGTTGCAATGGAAGGCACCAGAGGATGGGGAAGAGAAAAAGAGAAAAAAAAATAATAAAATGATCGTTGCACATTAACAAGCTGATTTAGGATTGGACATGGAGAAAAGTGCCAGAGTAACTCTCAGCGCGCCCCTTTTTTTTTAGGGAAAGTGAAAGAGGTTATTCTCTTTATTACCTATGGTTTACAAATGGGCCTAATGGGGCTTATATTTATAAGCAGCTGTCGAAGCTGGGATTGGCCATGTGGTCATCGAAACAGATGCTGATGCTGTGGTTAAGGCCATCTACTCCAACGATTATGAGCTCAGTGATGTTTCCAACCTGATTGAAGAGCTACGATGCCTTTTAGCCTAGAACTTTATTTCCTGGAAAGTCCAACAACGTCCACGATCTTGTAATAAAGTAGCGCATGAATTAGCTAAGTTGGGAAGTGTGTGTGATACGTGTGAGGGAATAATTTTAACCTCAATCCCGGAACATATTCAAGTTGTAATTGCTGATGATTCAGCCTCGTATGAGTAATGGAAATCCTTATTTCCCCTCAAAAAAAAAAAAAAAAAAAAAAATTATATGGCAAACTCCCTAGTTGTTCAATTGGGCCCGAAACATAACAAAGGGGTCACCGACATATAACAGACACCCAATAGTAGCCCCCTCAGCTATTCGGTTTTGATCGGGTTACAAAACCCAATAGTTGGATAGAACAAGGTGTGTTCCCAATTGTAGCTCAGTTCTGGTACACACTTTTCGTTTATGATTTGTTAGGTATAGGACTGCTTTATCTCTAGATAGTCATCGACTTGTCTTTGGCTAGTATTCGATGGAGCCATTTGCTCATGCCTCCTGACCAAATCCTTGGTGGCTTGCTCCTCTCGCAACTTAGTTGAGGTAGGCGAAGTGATTGATGCTGGTGAACTAATTATATATGATGACATCGTGTTCTTAAACCTCCATTCATGAATGGCAAGCAAAGCTTCTATCATCGGATGGATTGCTTGTCCAATGCGCCTGTGCCAACCCTCCTTGGCCCGTATTAATCTTCCAAAGATGGTGAAGGCGATCGCTTTGCTCCAAAATATTGGCGATGGAGAAGACGGCTGCCGAAGAGTATTGAAGGAAGTTAACAACCATTTTAAACCATCAATGAAACATGAAAAAGGGTATAAAACAAATATAAACATAGACTTAGGGGTTAAAGCGATAGATTTTCACAGTTTTTGTGAAGTTTTTGTGAATCTGTATCTTTAAAGGGATTAAAATAGGAACATAACCAATTATATGGTTTTAGTGACGCGGGATGTGGTTTCAAGATGTTACCAAGTGGCTATTTATCTGGATCTGAATACGGGAACAACAAAAAACCAATAGATCGGCTACTACGTAGATAAACATAGATGAAAGGAAGTAACGATGCACACTAAACTTTAGACCACAGTACCTGCATGGGCAATTGAGGTTGACTGAAACATCATAAAACAACTAGTTATAGAAGCATATTCGCAGCCAGTGGCGGAACTGGGGGCTGGGGGGCCATGGCCCCCTCAATGCGGAAAAAATTTAGTACCCTTTTGTAATTAGCAGATATATTGACCACTTCTTTTAAACTATATTCTCATATTTTCTATTTTATGTATTGCTACTGCATGCGTAATTAATTATTAAATTGTGATAGTCATGACTAACTAGTATATACTTGAAATATAGTGACAAATTGTTAGATTTTTGAACCGGTAAACATTTGTGTGGAGGGCTGAACCCCCACCCCCTAAAATTTATCTCCAGTTCCGCCACTGTTCGCAGCCTTCGTGAGGCTGCCTAGTGCGCTAGTTACAATACCTGCACTACACTAGGCATGATCCAACAGTTGGCCAACCGAAGAGCAGTTTCATCAGCGCTGCTCTCTCCCGACGTCGACGTGGTGGGACTCCATGAGGAACACCTTGGCACCGTATTGTTTGAGTAGGACGACAACATGGACGCGTCGTGCAGCGTGTCGAAGATGCAGTATGCACAAAATGGCACTAGCCATCATGGCACGGCGAAGTGCATCTCGTACATCGCCGGCACGTTGTGGCTGAGGACGTACGGCTGCCTGAATATTGTTGACGGCGCACTGATTTTGCAACCTCTACTCAGAACCTTCTCCGTCCGCCTCACCTCCGGCTCCGGCAGGACGTTCGTACGACGTGCGCCTTCCGAGGAAGAGTCCACGGGAGCAGAAGCGGCGGAAAGCGCAGTGTTCGCGTCACTCGTGCATGCAGCCAGGAGCCGTCGTCCGTCCCAGCATGAGTGACGCACGAACAGTACCAGTACGTGGCGCTGCGGCAACGGAGGGGGTCGGTTCCCTGCCGAGCTCCACGCGCATGCCCCAAATTGCCCGCCGGCCGCATCTGCATGCGCCAGAGAGCCGATCGAGGCCGAAGCACTTGCCGCGCGGCGCGTTGCGGCGCCACGGCCATGTATCCTCGGATCCGTCAGCCAGCCCAGCTGTGCGCCCGGCTGTGTCGTCGTCGTCGTAAACAGTTTACCGCTTGGCCAAGTTTGCTAGCGTAATCCATCGCTTCGCTACCAGTTCCTCTTCCCGGCTCCGGCAGTCCGGCGACGTTTGTTTCGGTCGGTCGGTGTTGGATACACCAGGTCCTTGGCAGGTTGGCCCGACGTGGTCATGACTGCAGGAATTCTCCAGGTATGCTACGTTGCACGGCCAGCGCACCTCTGCAAAGGAGTTGGAGGTGGGCAGGATGGCCCATGGGTGCTGCCACCGTGCCAGAGGGGCCGATTATTTGATGGGTTCCGTTCGACTAGTACTCCTCATGGGCCCAATAATGCCAGCGACCAGCAGAGATGCAACCGGGCCGGTAGTATTTCGGCCCTTAATTTCTTTTGTAGCCCATCCTTTTCCTCCCTAATAAAAAAAAAAACAGAAGAGTTGCTCAAACGAAGGGGAAAAAAAAAAGCACAAGAGATACGGTAGGTAAAGGAAAAGCTATGAGCTTTCGCTTTCACTGTAAATGGAGATTTCATTGATCAAGTAGTGTAGGGTAAAGAGAGTTTTCGAATAGGAGAAAGCTGTGAGGTCGATGAGATGTAAAAAACAGAAAAAAAGTAGTGATGATGGAAGATGTTTCATGTGTTTTTCGGTTACATACAAGACGTAGAGACCCTAGCTGGGTCCTACCAGTGCCATCTAAATTCTTGGATTCGCTTATACTAAATCATTAGTGTTCAGTGCAAATCTGAGAAGAATCATTAGTGTGCGATACGTATAACCCAAACAACCTCTTGTTCATGCACGTACTAATGGAAATTGGCACGATCTATTCGTTTCAGGAAAAAAAAAAAAGTAAACCCAAACAAGAGGATCTACTAGGGTGCTCAGCGCAGGAAGGTTCCTAGACCCATAGAATCTTATCTGAGGTAAGTACTCCGTATATGCTAATCAAATGAAATGCGTTTAACGTGGATACAGTACTCTACAGTTGCTGCTAACGGAGTGCTACGTACAGTACTCATTTGTAGGAATATGCCCCTCTCTCTCTCCGTGTTGAATAATGGAACTACCTGCATGTGGCTAGTTGTCGAGTGCCAGGAGGAAATTCAAACTCTCCGGCCCTGTAGGATACAAAAAAAATGATGCTTTGCTTAAACAAAACATGTTTTAATCTAAATAATATCCCAGAACATCAACGCTTTTCACACTTCCCATCTGACGTCCAATCTCTATAAAGTTCAATGAGGGTTTCATGAGTGTTTCATGCACATTAAATGCAAACGTCACATCAGCAAAAATTTTACTTTTTGCATGAAACTCCTAGGAGAGAAGAAGGAAAGAGTTTTACCATGGTGAAACCTTTAGGTACTTGTTTCACATGCGTTGGAAACTATGTGAAACCCCCATTGAGACACAAATAGAGTTTCACCATGCAACTATGCAATTAAACCATGCAATAAGAGAGAGGTTGTGGGACCCTTAAGCATATGAAACTGTGCAATGAAACTGTACATTGAAGGAGACGCCTATTTCATGCCAAAGTTTCACATCTTGGAAACCGGGAGGTGAAACTCTCCATTGAGCTGGTCTAATATTACTCCCTCTATCATTTTTTATAAGCACTCACAATGCAGACTCTATCATAGTTTTTATCCTCATTTATTAGCCCTCTATTTATTGCTTTTTTTGCTGATGTGGTGATGTATTTATTGAAGAGAGAAAGAGCAAAAAACACAAGAAACCAAGTCTAACTAAGAAACCAAGTCTTCACGCTAACCAAGACAATTTGTGAGAGTGACAAGTGGGTCATTTGACATCATGATAGAGAATTGCATTGTGGAAGATAGTTTCTTGACACAATGTCCAAGACTATAGAAACCATGATAGTTTCTAGCATTATGAGTGCCCTAAAGGCGTCTAGCTAATATCTCGATACCAAGCGAACTGCGCAGATAACAAGGAGGAAAGAGGACCACGTGGCAATGAATACAAACCGACGTTTCAGTGAATGCAAACACATGCATGTGCCCAGCTATCGTGGATTCAAGCAAAATCAATGAATGCATACCGTATTAAATGCTGCTACGCCTAATAAAAAATCAAAACACCAAAACTGCCGGCGCCTTACATTTCGTAATGGTGGAAGTATCTAGATGAGGGTACTGTACTCATCAATGCCAAGCCAACCAGGGATAGGGATGATTCTTCGGAAACATGTCATTTTTTTTCTTATTGATGAAACGGGACCTATTGACTTGCAACAGCATAATTTAAGGACAGAACTTGGACAAACAAAACCGTCGGCACTCGGCAGGGAACCTTTGTGTTGCACTTGCACAGGCCTGTGCGAGCCTAGCGTTGGCACGCGCTAGCACCCAGCTCACCAAACTCCAGCTCGTTACATTAATCTTTTCGTTTTCAATTATTATTGGCGGAAGGCACACTGCGTGAAGTTTTTGTCCACTGATGGAGGCAAGCAGACCGTCGTGGAACCGCGACGGCAAGGGCGGGAACTTTCCTCCCCGACGAGTTTTTGGCCTGAATATATTTTCTTGCGACTAGTTTTTAGCTCGGAATGAATCTCCGTCTTTTGTTGAGTCTGTTGTTAGATTTATTATTCTCGGCCTGGAATGAAACCATGTGCAACCAAACAAGACCTTAAGCCGGTGCGCGCGGACGAGTTCAAGAAGGACGTAGGGTGTACTCCTTCCATCGATCCTAAAATATAGGTTATTACGGATGCGGGTAGATCATTTTTTAAACTATGACGATGTACATTGAAGCGATCCATAGAATCAGACAACCGATGCATTGTTTTATACTCATAATAAGCACACTTCTAAGGTACAAACCACCTAGTAGTAGTGTATTTTGCTGTTTTCTCAATTTCTGAAGTGTAATTTTTATAGATGGCCTTATATTAGTAAGTATTGGTCCCGACACTAATATCCTAGAAATTCTCTTATTTTAGTAGAGCTGTACAGATGGAGCACTATTTTCAGGTCTCACTGCCTCATGTTCCGCTAGCAACATGTGTCAGACCCAGAAAATCTATGGTGTGGTCACGTGGGCCTTGGGTAAAAAACCATACTTCTTCGTTCTTCCTTTTAACAGCAGCTGCAGGTGTCGCCGCCCATGCTTACTGTTTTACTACAAACAAAACATAAATTATGATCCTGGACAAGCATAATTCTACCCTTGCTTACAAGAAAAGCTACATGATTGTATGAAAAAAAAAGAACGACCCCCATTACCTTGGTTGTAAATTAATCCAGTGCAAAAATTTTGTATGGCGCTGTCATTATATAATAATGTCCAAAATTGTTACAGCCGCTAGGTTCTTGCTCTAGCCTACGGGTTGGTCCCAAAGGTTAGCAGCTTGTCGATGTTGTGTAACTTAAGCATTTCTCTGTACTTTTAATGAAAAAAAAAAGCTATGACTTGCTCTTGATAAAGTTCTCAACTCGAATTTTACCACAGGTCAGAAACAATTACAGAGTATAGAACTGTACATTGTAATCGAACATCACCCACCGAATCTGATCCAAAGGCGGATGCAGGGGGCCGTGTACGCATGTGCCAGTGGGATCACTTCAACCACTACGAATTTCAAAGACATCCATCATTAGCATATCTGATTATACTTTTCGCGCGCGACTCCTTAAAATTTATACTCCGTACAAGATATCGAGCACACTACCAGACACAGTGAAATCATACAAGATATCAAGCTTGATGTGCAGTGCAGCCAGCAGCCAGGGCTCTGAGATGGAGTACGTACTTAGCTTTGTGAACTGTACATCTCCACGACATGACAGACATGCATCCCCTCCCTCTTGAACAACGCATTTTGCCTGGTAATATACTACTTTCGTAGTTTGATTGCACTATCTTAATTTCATTTTGCCACGATAAAGTTTGCTCGATCGTCGCATCAACGATCACATGGTGCAAGTTGAAAATTTTCATCTCCGGTTAGTTACAACCCGTCGGTAGAGTGCAGAGAGTTGCAGAAGCTGCAAGCTATACAAACATTCTTCACCTGCATGACAGGAAAGCTAGCTTCGGTGG
The DNA here is from genome assembly GCA_015847255.1 of Hyparrhenia diplandra. NCBI lineage: Eukaryota > Viridiplantae > Streptophyta > Magnoliopsida > Poales > Poaceae > Hyparrhenia > Hyparrhenia diplandra. The sequence continues at coordinate 41,858 of JADLZK010008664.1, forward strand.
TAAAGAAAGAAATTATTCAGACAGAAGGACGACATAATAATCACCAACAGGCCAACCCTGCATTGGACAAAAGGAACGACCAACCGATCGAACTATGATCGATGACCTAAACTTTTTGATTAATCAGTGTGATCCTAACTAACGGCCGGATGATGAGCGCATGCGGCCTCGTGAGATTTCATCTGCGCTGGAGAACGTGCAGACACCTCCAGCTTCAGGGGCCAGGGGAGGAAGGTCACCTTCAGCTTGGTGTTAATTAGAAATAATCATGCAATGACCTTTCGTCAAATTCCTCCTCAAATCACGCTCAGACCAACTGCTCGGTGTTAATTAGAAATAATCTCCTTTGCAGGTAATTTTCATGGGAACTTAGACAATGGTCAAGGTTGTCTAAAGAGGAAGAGTGAAGGATGCTGAAGGAGGGCTGCAGGTGTTTAGAAGGCATGGAAGATTTTTGGGTCCAACGAATGGAAGAATCAAAGGAGGATTGCTATTTAAAGATTGTGTGTGCTTGTTAAGCTTAGTCTTGAAACTTCAAAGTTTACTATGTTGGTTTGTGGTTCTGGAGGTTTCTGAATTGTGGATCCAGGTACCTTTTGACTATTAGGAGCTCTTGCTCTCTTGTTAGGTTCTCTTTTTGGGGAAACATGTTTAGTCTTACCGCTTAGCGGAACTTGGGCATAGGCCCCTGTTTGTTACATTGAGCCGTAAAGCCTTCGTTTTTGAATGTGAAGGCTGAAATCAATGTATTCCTTTATTTATCTAAAAAAAAATGACGCTCCAACCAACTGCTACTTGGTTGCCTTATTGTGATTTAAGACTCCACCTGCCATATTGTTGTAGAATAATATTTGTAAAAGCACTGTTTGGAGATCAATAATTATAAGTTAATTTAAATCGCATTTCGCTCATATTCCCGTCGAGCCCTCTGGACCTCTACATGAACATTCATGTAATGTAACTAATGACACTCAAACGGGCTTAACGCCTATGCACATAGAGACATACAGATCCACACATACTCTTTACGGACAGCCCCAAAAGATTGATCGATACATCTTAAGATTGATAATTTTTAGGTACCAATTCATGGTTTAAATTATCCGTTAATGTGAGCATAACTAACAAAAATATTTTAAGAGCCACGACACGAAGACATGCCGGCGTGCCATGAACCATGCTTAGACCGAAGCACAGATTTATTGTGCCATACTGGAATGGCAATCATATGCCTCAGGTACCTAGATGTCTTGATTCAGAAGGGCCTAAGCGCCACCTCTGCAAGTATCCAACCTGCAGAGTTCGTTTTTTTTTTTTTGGGGTAGAGTTCAGTCGAATTGATGATCAGATTTATATTCCACAACATGTGTTTCCCATTCGTACATTTTCAAATGGCATTCTCCAATTGTACTTCATGCGTGGTGCAAATTACATTATTTGGTAGGTACTGAAGTCTGCAGATTAATAATAATTATTATTAGTTTAGCCTCTCGTCTGTTTCTCCTCCAACACCAACTGATCACGTTCTCCCCAATTATTCGTGTGGAATTCCATTATTTTTCTTCCTCCCACGTACGCCTTCGCTCCCCAACAGACCCTAGCTATAAATACCCCACTCGTGGCCACCCCTACAACTCACCAAACAAACCCAAAGCTAAAGCTCATCTCTACCTCACGGCTGTCTACTGAGGTACCAGTGCTTAGCAAGCACTAGTACCAATGGCGAAGTCCTACACCTTACTGTTCGGTGCACTAGTCGTGCTCTTGCTTTTAGTGAACCCAATTGCTTGCTCCCGCAAGCTCGGCAAGCCAAACAAACACAAGAGCCCGAGACACAAGCCGGCAGTCAGGGGCCCGCAGCAACCACACTGCCACCCCTCGGTGTCCGACGCCTACGGCTCCGGCGGCTGGTTGTCCGCCGGCGCGACGTACTACGGCGCACCCGACGGCGACGGCAGTGACGGTTAGTGCCGTTGCTTATTTTATTGTCTGTCGGTTAGCATGCACTGTGCATACTGTGCATTCGGCATTGCATTTTGAGCTGACATGCAATCGGCAAATTTAATTTGCATGGCCCGGCAGGCGGCGCGTGCGGCTACCAGACCGCCGTCGGGCAGCGTCCCTTCTCGTCGATGATCGCCGCCGGTAGCTCGTCGCTGTTCAAGGCAGGCAAGGGTTGTGGCGCCTGCTACGAGGTCAGCATAACAAACTGCACGCCTGTACTGTGTATAGCAGTGTACTAATGGTGCGAAGTGGTCGGCGCGCGCAAGCCGGTGCTAACTGAATGCGTTCATGTGTGGCGCGCGTAACGCAGGTTAAATGCGACGGCAACGCGGCATGCTCCGGGCAACCGGCGACCGTGGTCATCACCGACGAGTGCCCCGGTGGCGTCTGCCTTGCCGAGGCGGCTCACTTCGACATGAGCGGCACCTCCATGGGCGCCATGGCGAAGCCCGGCATGGCCGACAAGCTTCGCGCCGCCGGTATCCTAAAGGTCCAGTACAAGAGGTACGTGACGGCCGAGCACGTACCGAGAAGTGTGCATGCACAATCGGAGTAATTTTCTGTATTAATCTTGGTCGTGATTTCCTTGGTTTATTTGACGCAGGGTGCCGTGCAAGTACAGCGGCGTCAACATCGCGTTCAGGGTGGACCAGGGCTCCAACCCGTTCTACTTCGAGGTGCTGGTCGAGTTCGAGGACGGCGACGGCGACCTCAGCGCCGTCGACCTCATGGAGGCGGGCGACGGAACCTGGACGCCGATGGTGCAGAACTGGGGCGCGCTGTGGCGCTACAACTCTAACACCGGCAAGGCGCTCAAGGCGCCCTTCTCGCTCCGGCTCACCTCCGACTCCGGCAAGGTGCTCGTCGCCAACAACGTCATCCCCGCCCGATGGAACCCCGGAGCCACCTACCGCTCCTTGGTGAACTACTCCTAAATTACAGCTGCAGCGTTAAGGCGTGCCTGCATTGCATCCGGGCTTGCTTTTGCGAGAGGCGGTGTCAGAAGATGAGGAGGGAGGTTGAAGGATCGAGTTCTTCCCTCCCTCGACGGCTGGCTCTGCAGCAGTCCCCCTAGTGATGTCTGAGCGAGTGAACGTGTTCATATCTCTGTAATTTTGTTTTGTTTTTGTCGTCCAGGGTCATTGTTGCACGAGCCGCGACCAGTCACCAGTGCTGCAGGCAGATGTATAAGTTGTGTGAGTGTTTTTTGTACCACGCGATCCTTTGAGATAATTGAAGCTGAAGTATTGCTATCTCATTGTCGTCATTGCTCATGAGTGCACACTATACTGACTTCAGAAAACAGCAAAGTCCAATTAAACGTATACTTGTTAACCCTTGATTTTCTGAATGTGCAAACTGATAGTTTGAACGCCACTTATAGTGTGTTGTAATGTGTAGCTCTTGATCTGAGCATGCCTCCAGATTTCAATCGGACGATTCGGACTGGCTCCAGGTCTCCAACAGCAGAGCAGACTGCAGAGTACCTGCTGCTGACTCTCACCCGTAATGCAGAGCATCCGACTCCTGGGTCTGTTTGTTTGACACATGAAAAAAAATATAAACGAGAATAGAGCTGGGTCTTGTTTTTTTTCAGAAGAAGACCTGATACATGGAACTCTGCTAGTAGTTCAGGAACTGTGAGTGATTCAGCTAAACTGGGGTGTACTACTGTACAAATATGCGTTAAGTCTTCAAGAACTTTTTATGTAGCAATTCTCAAGTCTAGATTAGTGTATACACCTAAAATTACACATGTGCTCTTACTGTATTCTTCGATCCCCCCAGACTGATTCCATAGAGGCAATTAGCGGTTGTTTCTTGTTTGGATCAAGCCCCGCTGAAAATTGATTGTGCTTGGAGCAAGAGCAACCTCGTAGACTGTCCCAGGCACCTCTAGTGCCTGTGTTTAGATCCAGAATTTCTCTCCAAATTTCACTATGCAAAAAGAAGATTCCCCATCATATCAAAATGCCGACACATGTATTGACAGTACAAAATGTATGTAAAAAAATAAACTAAGGAGATGTTTGGTTGCCCGCCGCCGCTGTTCGCCACGCCCGCCAAAGCTGCCACACATCTGAAGCTGTTGCTTGGTTTTCGCCACCGATCTCCACGCCAAAGGTTCGCTGCCATGCCCATCATGGGCTGCTTGTTTTTTGACGTAAAGTTCGGCCGCCACAGCTTTTTACAGAGAGAGGGCGCTGCCACACTTGTGGCGACCGATTTCCTCGCCATGAAGTTTGTGGCGCCGCCCACGATCGCGTGGCAATCCGTCTTCGCCACAATTTTAGCTGTCCGTAGCTTTGGCGACGCCACAGATGGTGTGGTGATCTATGTCCAGAACCAAACAGGCCCTAATTACACGGTTTAGATGTACATTGCGAGGCGATTTTTTTGAGTCTAGTTACGCCATGGTAGGATAATATTTACCACTAACAAACAAAAACGTCTTACGACAGCACGATGTGACATACATGTCCCATCCGTCCAAAATTTTGTCCAAACTTTTGGAATCTAAACACACCTGCATTGCAGGCGCATGTAATTTTTTTCTCCTTATAAATATATGCCGGACTTGCTCTGGATCTTTAAAAAGATTGCTGAGCTCAGGGCAACTTCTGCATACATGGTTTTATGTTTGTACTGACCAGCTACTAACCGAACGTTGCTATTTTAGATGTGCCCCAGCAGACAAAAAGCTTCCCAATCACAAGTAGCTGAAATAGATAAGCAACTCTCATCCAGGTCGCACACTAACAGACCCTGATTCCACCGGGTACTCATGCTGATGCAGGGAATACCTCTCAAGCTCATCAATCAGTCATCACACTCCTTTGTGCACAAGTGAAGTGTTGCTGTTCCAGACATTATAAGTACGGATGCAAGTGGGCAATCCTGTGAACCCACAAAATTAATAAGCCTATATACGAGTCTGCAGGCTACTAGTCCACTAGTATCTGTAAGATGATTTCTAAAACACAACACTGGTTTTTTTTTCAAAGAATCACAACGTTGGTCACCATTTACTTTTTTTTTAACTAAAAGTAATGCTGGTCACTATTTTCTTTTTTGGTCATAGTAAGGTGCTGTGTACTTCATCGCATGGCTGAATATACGTTTCCCTAATTACAGAGTGCCGACCGTGCAAACATGCTCCGTATATGAAAATCAGAACGTGATTCATGCTGCGTTTGTCTTCAGTTACCGTCTCCCAATACTAGAACTTCGTCTGAATTCTGACTGAAGAAGGAGCGGTGGTATGAAACAGACAAGGTGCTCCTGCAGCACGACGCTGGACACCTGCACTGTGCACTGCACTCCATGGCGACGACTTGACGCCGATCGAACGAAGGACGTACTCCGGCTACCTAGTCGCCGTCGGGTTCCGATCCACCATGTGCTAATCATTCCAGGAAACCGATGGACGGAGCCACTGCACGTTCTGCGCCCGGCCCGCCCTATATTTTGTCGCCCTGTTCTGTTTCGGACGGAGACCAGGCAAGCCGAGTCGTTCGGTTAGTGTGTAAACGTCAGTGACCGTCGACCGAGGCGAGCAGCTGCGGCCACCAACCGATGGAGCCGTGGATGTAGCTGCAGCCGTCGTGAGCATGCATGGCGTGGCCGCTCGCCCGTGTGAGCCGTCCGCTCTCTCGGCGCGCATGTGAGGAGGGCAGGTCCCGGCGGATGCGAGGCCGAAAGCGACCCGCACATGCACATGCACGCGCCACTCCCAGGCCCCTGTTCCAGCGGTCAAAACATGTCACTTGGCGCCATCTGGTCTATCCATCTACTACCTGTCTAGTAGAGCAGTACCACATCGATCGTGATCTTTCACACCGACGGCCGTCTGAATATTTTGGCCCGTATGCTGTTAATTAAATTTTCCCAGTGCAACGTGTGTTGTGAACCGCGGCAGCATGTCGGAGCGATTTGCGTCGCCTAATCTGCGTTGCCAGACACTGACAAAGATCGGCAGCAGATGTGTCACTAGCAGATCCCAGACAGCAGCGGCAGGCTCAGTGGTTCATCCCACATGACGGACGCGCGCTTAGACTGGCCTCTGGGAGAGTGTCGGCCGTCGGCGTCGGCGTGTCCGCACGCGCACGTCGTCGATGTCGCGCGCACGGCGATATACCAATTAATTTACCCGCGGATCCCTGCCGATCACGCCTTCGGATCCTGTATAATCCCCAAGGCGGCCGGCGCGGTGCCCGTGGTCCAACGGCGGCGGTTGGAACTGTGCGGTACGTGTTGGCGAGGCGAACGAGGGAGGCGGCCCCGCCCAGCGGCCGCGCGCGGCAAGAGCAGGGGGGACCACACATAACTGTAACAACAGTCGAAGCTACCCGACTTTTCAATCGGATCGGATCCTTTGCTTTCCGTCCGGCTTTGTTTGTTTGTCCCCTGCCATTGCGGTGCACCCATGTGAGGCGAGTAAACTAGCGGACAAGTGGCGGGGCTTCGTTCTGGTCCGGCCACAGTTCATGTCACGCTGCGCCGGCGTTTGGCTGCAACTGAACCGGCGGGCCGGCCGCTCTCCTGCCACCGGCGGAGCAGTGGCACCGGTAGATCTCAACTGGCTGGTTTAGTTGGCAACTTTTTAGCCAAAAATTTGCTACTTTTTCGAAAGCACATATGTTCGGGATTAAATGTAGGTAAAAAATTAACTAATCACATATTCGCTATACATCACGGCGATCGAATGGCTGCAATTGGTCACGATTGGACAACGATTTTCACAAACAAACGAAACGTCTTCTAGTGTCTTCATGGGGAGTAAAAAAAATACTTTTGCTACTTAAACAAGCCCGAAACGGGGGGGTAAAGTAACTGCGAGGACTGACTGCTGTGGACGTGCGTCAACTGTAGCAGTGCTGTCGTTCTCGAAAACAGGGGAGAGGAAGGGCGACGAGCATGCACGCACGCAAGGCCGGCTCCTTTTTTAGCAGTACTAAAAAGCACTGTGCCATTTTGGAGCGATTAGGCTCCTGGTCGTGTTCGTCAAAACGGCATTTGCGCAGCACATGGCGGATGGAGAGATGGCGACAGTGACTAGGCAGCGCCCATGTACATGATCGCCATGCGAGCGCAGCGCAGGGTGCCACGCTTCAGGAACAACACGGGTCGTATTCGTCTCACCGACTCACCGTGCGTTTACTGCGGGACAACTGCAACTGCATACATGTGCACCGTACTGGCACGGCGTAATTTTGCGAACTACCTTCAAGGTTGTCGGTTTACGCTAGCAATGGTACACAAATTTTTGCGGGTTCGAGACAACAAACGCTAGCTAGCAAGGCAAGGAAATGCTTCCTTCAAATTTTGGGAAATCATTCTATTTTTTCCCCCCTCTGTCGTCCAGTAGTGCCAGAGTAGCTGACTACCAGTACTAGAGGAAACCAGAATTCACATGAATAAAGATGATAGACAACCAACCCATATGAGCATGCATATTCTGTTGGGACATGGTCCCGGAGAATGGCGGAGGTAACGCTTGAGCTCCGGCTAGACTAACTGCTCACCTGTTTCCTCCTTATTTCTCTGCTAATAGACGGAGGTCCTCCCGGGAAGAGCGGAGGTCCTAACCTCCTCGTCGTTCAGGAATTGCGAGTCTCCATCCGACCTATGCTTTAGGCAAAGGTCGTCCAGCGGAGGCCCCCGGAAGCGTAGGCCCCGACATGCTCCTCGACGAGCCGGTGGGGCTCGTGTCCCGCCAGACAGGCGGAGGCTCCTGAAGGCGGAGGCCTGGCAGGCTCCTCGGCGAGCCGGCGGGGCTCGTGCCCCCGCTAGAGAGGCGGAGGTTTCCATTGGGAGGAAAAACCTAGCACGGCTCCTCCTCTTGGATCAGCGGAGAAGGTGGGTTTCCTCAAGACAAAGATGAATAAGCCCTGGTGGCGTAAGAGACTTGTCAAGGGCATCTTGGGAATATACCGAGGCCAAATGTGTAAAATAGCATTCTCTGTTGCCAAAGGCTATTAATAATAGGAGCATGGACTCCCATGTAAGACAGTTGATATTCCTCATTAATACAAGACAACCCACTCATCATCGCGTGTTCGATACTTAGCCATTTTCCCTCCCTAACTCCCCTGAAGCACCCCGGGCAGAGGTCACTTACTCCCTTTTGAAACCAAGAGTTCAACATATTCATCATAAGAATTAAATTATGAAAAAAATGAAACATATGTGAAGGGCGGAAGTTAGAAAAACTCAATTACTCGTGCGGTGTGGGTTCTGTTTTCAAAATGAGTTTTGAAAAAAATACAGGATCAGTGTGTTGTCCCCGCACGTGGATAAGCCTCAGTTTATCCGTTCTAGTGGTAGTGTGGCTCACTGATTGTGCTTCATCCAGCCCATAAGGGCAAAAGACGAACAACGAAAGCTCTGATACGTAGCTAGCATATAGTATGTTTAGAAAACCATTCGTACAAGATTTTAGTAGAGTAAGTCTTTGTAATATCAGGCGTGCCTGCGCTTTTGTTGTACTTGATAAACACATGTGTCATCGTCTCATCGTCGGCACTTGGTTGAAGCAGGAGGCTGCATGAAAGGAGAGGGAAATAAAGATTGCAACACATGGATGATGAGCATGGTTTATATATCATAGACTGCAAAACTATTTGTGGAAAATGGTGTTTCAGTTAGCAAATTCAGAGAAAAAATAGCGTAGAAAGATAGCTACACAACCATGCAATACAAGCACCGCAGACGGAGTGATTCTTTCCTTGAGGTTGCGAACATATGGTTGATTTTGGTCAAATATGTTTAGTTGTGTGATTATCAACAATCAACATTTACTCTGTTTTCCTTTATTTTTTATGCTTCGGTTATGTTCACCAAAGCACATGTGGAGTGTGTCAAGACGTATCTTTGGTTCGTTTTGTACGGGTGTAGAGCTCGGAGATGGTAGGCGACGGCAAGGTGAAGGGGCCAAGGAGGACGCGCCGGGCCAACAGGCATCGTGGAGCCGGGCGACGACATGAGGCTTGGACCGAGGGGACTGGATCGCAGGGTGGCTAGCCATGGTGGCTAACAACCGGGACATCGGCGAATGTAATAGGACATGGCGGGACCGTGTCGATCGGGTCAAGATGGCGAGCGTGCAAGCGGTGGCGGGCGGGTCGGATGACTTGGCGACTCGGGCAGTCAAGACCGGTGGCATGCGTCGGAGGTTTGGTGGTTTGGGCCTCAAAACCACCGGTGACCGGCTTCGTGGTTTGAGCCTCAAAACACGGGGGACGGGTTTGGTGGTTTTTGCCTCAAAACCATCAGTGGCAGGTTTTGCGGGTTTGGGCCTCAAAAACGGGCGGATGTTCCCGGTGGATAGAAGGACGACACATGGTAGCTTCTAGGAGATTGTGAGGAGCAATGCTACTGACGAGGAGGCGCGGTGGCCGTCGGATTAGAAGAAATCCAAGTCCGACCATTATGCCCCTGGCTAAGTGGTTTTGGCAATTGTATCAAGATGCGGGTAGGATGGTCATTCGGACCAAGACTATAAGTAGAGAGGGCAGCCCTCCATCTCAAGTTGCCTCTCCGGTTTCGTTTTTCATTACGGTTTCCCGATGCCAGAAGTTGTTCGAGTGGGAGAGGTCCGCATAAACAACTATTTTGTGATCTATGCTCGTAGGAAGCACACCCCTCATCGTGTCTATGCCCCTCGGGCTTTTGGGGTCGATCGTTTCACCCGTGTCTTTGTGATTTTGCTCACGAGTTTTTGTGTTCTTGTGTTCTATTTTCGCCTCCTTTCTAGTGCTCAATTCATCGTTTATGGATCGTTTCTTGTGATTCTTGTTGCTGCAATCCGTTCGTAACCGAGAACCAAAGAGATTCACCCAAGGAAATCGATTGAATCCTCTTGAGTCGTTGGATTTGAGCAAGTTTGTGTTTGGGTCATTTTTGGGTAGGGTTTGAGCGTGATCTGAAATTCAGTGATTCACTCGGTCAAATGAAGAGTTTCTTTGTGGGATTTGGTCACCTACATGTCTAGATCGCCTAGATTTAATTTTGTGACCTGAAATTCAATGTTGATCGAGTTTGGATCGATTTTGGGTGAGAATTGCCACCGGCAGCGCTTTTGTTCGAGCGTCGCCCGACCGGCGCGGACAATCCGGCCGCCGGGGACGAAGCTAGTCCAGCCCGCGGTCCGTCCTTCTTCTTTGCCATGTGAGATGCGATTGTCCGGCCGCCATGCCCGGACCGTCCGACCGGCAAATGAACCCGACAAGGGTGCAGAGAAGTTTGATTTTTGGTTTTTCAACTACCGAGAGTCCGCTCCACCGCGGACACCGACGTGGGTTTTTTTCGGCCGAGTCCAGAAGCTCAGCTATTTTTTGAGATTTTTCGGTGGGACGGTTGTAGGATCCGATGGAAGCCTAGAGGGGGGGTGAATAGGCTTACCCCTAAAATCGACTGTAAAACTTCCCGCACACCGTCAAGATAGAGCGCCTTTACGCCGCATCGCGTATAGTCGCAAGATCGCCGCATGAAACCGACGTAAATGCATGAGACAGAAGGCGCTTCTCGGCAGCAGGGCAAGATCGCCGCGCCCTCGCGCGGCACCGCCGCGGGTCACTTCACGTAAGTGAACTCGAGGTGAATCGTGAGTCGTGTCCAAAGTGAGATGGTGATTCTCCCTTGTTCCCGCACACGGGTATACCACGTAAAACTAGCCAAAGCCGGCGTAAAACCCAAGAACCAAGTGGATCGGGTCGAAGCCCTTTCTCACAAGACAAATATGCAACAAAGTAAAGGGAGGACAAGTGAGACAAGGATTTGACCCGTGGGTTCGCGCCACACAAAGCCGGGTTACGCCCACGTTGTTGAGGTTGCCACACAAGGCTTGGCTTGCCCACCGGCTTGCCTTTTCCCTCGTTCACAAGTCTAGGAGTTAACCCTAGAGATGTGGGGTAATGTATTGCTGTAGAGTGAGGTTACAAACCTCCCAAGGCTGCCACACGAAGGGGGCAAGCTCAAGGGCGACGCCTAGCCGTCTAGGAGCAAGCTCCAAGAGTAAAGAACCCTAGGGTTCCGCCAAACGTGAACCAAATGCTCTTTTGAGTGGGGAAGTAGTAGATCCGGTCTCCAATCGAAGTTTGCAGTTGTTTCCCTCAAGAATCCCGCAAGGTGGGAAGTGAGAGATTGAGTGGGGAGCTCAAAGAACTTCAATGGAGGTGAGAGAGAGAGCAAGAGGTGAGAGCCGGGCTGTTCGTCGCGAGGAAGAAGATGAAGTGAGCCATGTGACCGTTGTGGGAGGGGTAGAATGGGTATTTATACCCCACGGACCCAACGGTAGGATTTAAGTGTGGCACGCCAAGATCGACACGCTGGCATCGCCACAGAGGGCGCCGCATCGCCGCATTCATTGCGCAAGATCACCTTGCGCCAACCCGACAAAGAAAAGGTGAGAAGCAAGTGGAAATGCCGGGCCGGTCGTTTGAGCCGAAAGTGTTGTGTCCGGATTTGATGTTTAGAGCACTTGGTCCACAGGTGCCCGAGAATCCTAGGATCCTCTTAATAGTACGGCATTTCCTAAACTCAAGATTCAAAATATGAAATAACTTAAACACCTTGATCCTAAACACCACCATCTAGCTTATTTGGTGCCTTTGGACCCGTACATCAACTCCACGTTTTAATCCCTCGCATGTCATCTTCAGTAAATCTCATTACTCCCCTAATTCGGTGGTCATCAACGCCAAAACCCACATAGAGCTTGATTGCACTTACAATCTCTCCCTTTTTGGTGATTGATGACAACCAAATTAGAGCTTACATAAGATGTAAAGTCAACCTTAGATTTTCGAAGACCAAGGATGTAGGAATCTCCCCTAAATATGTGAGTGAGTTTTGAATTCTCAATATTGACATAAAAGGTCAATTTCACATATTTAGGTGTAGTGAGGCCTCCCCTAAATGTGTGAGCGAGATTTGAATTCTCATTTTGACATAAAAGTCAAGTCACACATTTAGAAAGTGTGCAAGGCCTCCCCTACATCCATGGTTGCTTTGTGGGGTGCTCAACAGGGGTGTCATAAAAATACAACCGTGATGCGTATGACAAACGTAAATCGATCGTAGAGCACAAAAAGGTTGTGCATGCATGCGACCGATGTGCTTGGCAAAGCACCGTGATGCGTATGACAACGGTAAACCGATCGAGCACAAAAAGGTTGTGCGCCGCGACCGATGTGCGGCGGCACCGCCGCGCCTATCGCACACGCATGCAGACGTAACATCAACCACAAGATATATGACAAGATATATACTCTAAACATGCAGCAGGATAATTAAAACAAAGTTTAAACATCCAACAACCAAATCGAGGAATAACAAGTCATATGTGGCATTATTACATAAAATAGAGTTTCTCTCAAACTCACACCTAACAAGCTACTCTCAAAGGATCTAAACTCGTAAGATCACCGCTGCATCATCCTCGAACCAACTCCAGGCGTTGAAAAAGTTTGACCCCCCTCTCATTTCTTCTAATTTCTTCTAATTTTCTCCCCCTTTGGCGTCAAGCACCAAAAAGATCATAGAAAAGAGAAGAAACAGAAGCGGAGTCACTCCTCACTAGTGTCCTCGCCTCCTCGGAGATAGCAAAGACCGGCCCTGGCCGAGCGACGAGTAGAGCGGCGAGCCGGGATCTCGCTGCGGCAAAGGAACCAAGCAGTGTCCGAAAGGTCCCGACCGAGCTGCCGGTAGCCGACAACTCTGGGGAGGTCGCATCGAGGTGGTCTAGGGATAGAAGGAGGAACCGGGAGTCCTTGCTTCTCACTAACACTCTTGAACGCCTGTCTCACCTCCCCGCGCAACTCATAAGTCTGGCCGAGATGCATAAGAGCAATGCCCAAAGATGGCCTTGATCCACTTCTTCACCTTGGATCGAGACTTGTCTGTGCCTCCCGGGCCTAGAGCTAGAGGGATCCTCCAAGTCCTCTCTACCACCGAGGTGCCTCCCCGCCGAGGGTCCGCTCGCCACCGGTTTTCCCACCATCCAAGCCATGGGTCTTCTCTATATTGTAGAGCGTGTGGTGGAAGCAGTCCTTGGGATAGATGTTCCCTGAGACCCTCTCAATCATGAACATGAGGTAAGAAGCATATGGCAAATTCCTCCTAGCATCATCCATGGCATTAGCTAGCTGCCTCCAAATGAACTTTCCCACATTGAAAGTCTCATCATTCCCGAAATGAGCAAGGGGTTCCTAGCATAGCCATTCACATCGAGGCGCCCCATCCTTAGGATCAATGGTGCATCCGCAGAGGTTGTTCATCACATAGAAGAAGTCCTTCAACCCCTTTCTCTTTCCAAGCAACTGTGGATCTGCCCAGCAATCCCTGATGGCCTTGGCCTCAATGGGGTCAATCTCATGGATATCAGTGTACTCCCTGTGATCAGCCCCAAAGCCAAGTATCTGACAGAAGGTGACAAAATCAATCCTGTAGTGCCTCCTGTCAGTCATCCAGTGGATGGTGTCTAACTGCCTGTCCCAGTGATAGGTAGCATGGAACTGACTGAGGATCTCTTCATTCCAATCATGCTTGAAGGACATGATGTCTGTCAGCTCAAATCTGTCACAGGCCTCAATTGCCTCATTGAAGGCATCCTCCTCCTTGTCTGCCATCCTCTCAAAGTCAATGTAGTGCATAGTTGTGATCTTGCTCTTGGGAGAGTGAAAGAGGACAGTCAAGTAGAAGTTTGAGTGGAATGCTGCCCAAAACCTCTCATCTATGCCATCGACCGCGCTCATCATCGTACACATTGTATGCTCTCCGCATCCGCTACTTCTCTCTCGCTTCTTGAAGTAGCTCACCACCGGAATGGGTGGATCATTTGCGGGGCCGCCGTCTCAAAGACAACCTCCACCGCCACCATATATGTGTTGTCAAACACGTAAGGGTGCTCGAGTGCCTTGTTCACCGGGGCACACGATGGTGTACCCATACCGTTCTTCTTTGCTCCCTCGCAGCTGGGCCCGCTCCACGCCACCCGCCTGTTTCAGGTTCTTCCTTCCTCCGCCCCTTCATCAATCACCTTGACCCTCTCGCTTCCTCTTTCCATGGGATCACCTCCGGGGTCCATCTATGCAAGATTTAGAGTTTGATCGGAATCATCCAAGAATAGGAAGTGGAATGACCAAATCTATGTAGTAGAAAGGTTAGAAAAAGTAAATTTTGATGATTTTGAGCAAGTCGCCCGTGGTCGAGCTTGGGTCGCGCGGCATCGCCGCAGCGCATGCACGGCAATCGCCGTGTCATGCACGCTGCACCGCCGCTCCCCTTGCTCAAATATCATCTAAATTCATTTTAATAAACTTTCTAATGCATCTATTTAGCACAGTCACTTAACTATCCCAATTTCGGATACAAATTCGAGCAAAAAGTAAATACCATGGATTGACATTTAGTATGAACTAAAGTGAAAACTTCTTTGATATATGGATTTAATGAATTTCCCACTTTGTTTAAGTGGATGATTTGAGGGATATTCTTCGATTGAATCGGTTAAGAATCATCAAAAGTTCTATTTAGGGACGGCCGTGCGTGCCCTCCCCCTAAATCGCCCAAGTAATCAAAACACGAAATCCATCAATTCCATTCAACCAAACCACTCTCCTAGAGTTCATACATCACTAATCAACACATATCCATGAAAAATTTCCACACATTGCATAGATCGCAAGTTCTCCACGGCTAGGGTTAGGTTTACCTCGTTGATTGAGAGGAAAGAAGAGAAGCCGCTCGGAGGAGAGGGAGCAGGGGCGGCCGGGGACGAGGAAGAGGGCCGGCGGGCGGCGGCGCGGCACGGGGGGCGGCGGCCCGGCGGCCTACAAGACGGGCGGGGAGGGAGGACGACGACGCCGCCTCACGCCGAGAGAGAGAAAGAGAGGGGCGCGTGCGGGCGCCGAGTCGAGAGGAGAAGGAAAACCGTTGGGCCGGGGTAGAAAAGGAAAGAAGAAAATTTGGCCCAAAACGGTTCGGACGTAACGAAACAGTAACCCTAGGCGCCGCATCGCGGCGCAGGGCGACGACGCGATCGCCGCCGCTCACACGGCATCGCCCGCAGCAGTGGCACGCGCACCGACCTTTCCCGCTCCGACTCGCTCCTGCATATATATTGCCACTTTTTAACCTATTTCTCCTCG
This sequence comes from Hyparrhenia diplandra, assembly GCA_015847255.1. Lineage (NCBI taxonomy): Eukaryota > Viridiplantae > Streptophyta > Magnoliopsida > Poales > Poaceae > Hyparrhenia > Hyparrhenia diplandra. Next base: position 57,013 of record JADLZK010008664.1, read on the forward strand.
AGACTTGATCACAAAGACACCAAAATTCACCGCCAGGGGGACGGATCATCAAGATGAACAATGGCATTGAATTTCGGATTAGAATTTGAAATCCTTTTGAAACACAATATGAAAGTTTTCACAAACTTTTCCTATGTCGAACTAGTGTCTCAAACAGATTGCATGTGTGTTTGGAATTCAAACCAAGTTACGAGAATCGAGAATGTTTAGCTCACTACGCAAAGCACAAAACCTTGACTCATCGAGAGGCTTGGTGAAGATATCGGCTAGTTGCTTTTTGATTGCTCACATGGCGAATTGCAATATCTCCTTTGAGTTCGTGGTCTCTCAAGAAGTGATGACGGATGTCTATGTGTTTTGTTCTAGAGTGTGCTACCGGGTTATTTAAGTAGTTTGATGGCACTCTCGTCACAAAGAAGAGGTATCTTTGTGAAATGACATCCGTAATCTTTTTAAGGTTTGCTTCATCCAAAGTAGTTGAGCACAAAGATGCACCGGGCCGCAACATACTCTACCTCGGCGGTGGAAAGGGCTACACAATTTTGCTTCTTAGAGCTCCAAGACACTAAGGACCGCCCAAGGAATTGACATGTCCCCTGAAGTGCTTTTTCGATCTACTTTGCAACCCGGCATAGTCGAATCGAATAGCCAAGTAGATTGAACTTGGAACCCTTAGGATACCACAAGCCAAGATTAGGAGTGAGTACTAAGTATCTCAAGATTCTCTTAACAGCCACGTTGTGACATTCCTTTGGATTGGCTTGAAAACGAGCACACATACACACACTAAGCATTATGTCCGGCCTAGATGCACAAAGGTAAAGCAAAGATCCAATCATGGAGCGATATACCTTCATGTCCACGGCTGGACCCTCCTCATCAAGATCAAGATGTCCATTGCTTGGCATTGGAGTTTTGATTGGCTTTGCCTTAGCCATATCAAACTTCTTTAGCATGTCGTGGGTGTACTTGGTTTGGCAAATGAATGTCCCTTCCTCCATTTGCTTGACTTGAAACCCGAGGAAGTACTTTAGCTCACCCATCATGGACATCTCAAATCTCTTGGTCATTGTCCTACTAAATTGCTCAACATACATATTGTTAGTGCTACCAAATATTATGTCATCGACATATATTTGGCATACAAAGATATCATTGCTAACTTTATGAGTGAAGAGAGTAGGATCAGCTTTGCCTATTTTAAAGCCTTGTTTGAGCAAGAATTCCTTAAGGCATTCATACCATGCTCTAGGTGCTTGCTTAAGCCCATAGAGCGCCTTATGGAGCTTGTAGCGTAGTTAGGAAACTTGGGGTCCTCAAAACCGGGTGGTTGCTCAACATACACCTCCTCTTGTAGTGGGCCATTGAGGAATGCACTTGTAGGATCGATGGAAGCCTAGAGGGGGTGAATAGGCTTAACCCTTGAAAATCGACCGTTAAAACTTAAGCACACCGCCAAGTACACACTCTGGTAGCGACTCGCCGCTGTAGTAGGAGCGGCACCGCCGCACAAAGCCGACGAAGGAGACGTAAGCGAGCAGAATGGACTTCTCTCTGTGGTGGTGGGCGCGGCTGGCACGCGTCCCCCGGGCGGTATCGCCGCGGGTCACTTCACGCAGTGACCTCGAGGTGGATCTCGTGAGCTTGCACTTGCTTGATGATGATTCACCTAGGTTCCCGCATACAAGTACCTCCACGTAACACAAGCTAAACCTGGCGTAAAACCTTGCCACAAAGTAGATCGGGTCAAGCCCTTTCTCACAAGACAAATATGCAACAAAAGTAATGAGACAAGGTGACACAAGGATTTGACCCGTGGTTCACCGCCACACGGCCGGGCTACGCCCACGTTGTTGAGGTTGCCACACAAGGCTTAGCTTGCCCACCGGGCTTGCTTTTTCCCTCGTTCACAAGTCTAGGGAGTTAACCCTAGAGATGTGGGGTAATGTATTGCTGTAGATCGAGGTTACAAACCTCCCAAGGCTGCCACACGAAGGGGGCAAGCTCAAGGGCGACGCTTAGCCGTCTAGGAGCAAGCTCCAAGAGTAAAGAACCCTAGGGTTCCGCCAAACGTGAACCAAATGCTCTTTTGAGTGGGGAAGTCGTAGATCCGGTCTCCAATCGAAGTTTGCAGCTGTTTCCCTCAAGAATCCTGTGGGAAGTGAGAGATTGAGTGGGGAGCTCAAGGTGCTTCAATGGAGGTGAGAGAGAGAGCAAAAGGTGGTCTCTCGGCTGTTCGGGCGGGAGGAAGAAGAAAGTGAGCCGGGTGACCGTTGGGGAGGGGTAGAATGGGTATTTATACCCCACCGGTCCTTAACGGTACATTTTGGTGTGGCACCGCCAAGATCGACACGCTAAGATCGCCGCGTAGGCGGCGCATCGCTGCGCACCATCATTGCGCAGACTGCCCGGCGCTTGACTGACAGGCGGGAAGTGTGAAACACGGTGATTTCTTGGTGGTGGGGCTTGAGTTGTGTGTGGTGTCCGGATTTGATGTTTTAGAGCACTTGGTCCACGAGATACCCGAGAATCCTATGATCCCTCTTAATAGTACGGCATTTCCTAAACTCAAGATTTCAAACTATAAAATGATTTAAATGCCTTGATCCAGGAAACACCATCATCTAGCTTATTTGGTACCTTTGGACCTGTTCACCAACTCCATATTTTACTCCCGCATGTCATCTTCGTAAATCTCATTAGTCCCCTAATTCGGTGGTCATCAACGCCAAAACCCACTTAGAGCTTGATTGCACTTTTACAAAGACTCTTGACATCCATTTGGTACGGCTTGAAGTCATGATTGGCGTGAAGGCTAGAAGAATGCTAATTGCTTCTAGTCTTGCCACCGGTGCATAGGTTTCATCAAAGTCCAAGCCCTCTACTTGAGTGAAGCCTTGAGCAACCAATCTTGCCTTGTTTCTTATTACCAACCCATCTTCATCTTGCTTGTTGCGGAAGACCCACTTGGTGCCAATGATGTTAGTCTTGGGTCTTTCCACCAACTCCCACACTTCATTTCTTTTGAAGTTGTTGAGCTCTTCTTGCATGGCCAACACCCAATCCGGATCCTTGAGAGCATCATCTACTTTTGCGGTTTCAAAGATAAAACAAACGAGAAATATTGGCGTAAAAGCGGCTAGATGAGATCGGTAGTAACTCCCTTTCGAGAAGACTCCCAAGGATGTTGTCAACGGGATGATCCCGTTGAATTGTTTGTCGAAGTCGTGGGTGATCAACGCCTTACGCATTTTCTTCTTGATCTTCATCATATTCATCATCCGCTTCAAGAATTGGAGCAAGATCAAGTGGTTGAACAGGTGATGCGGTGGATTAGTCGCCGCGAGGTAGGTGGCGCGATCGCTGCGATGATAGTGCTTGACTGCTTTGCGCGTATTTGGATGCTTCCGAAAGAGGCGTGCGCCGCACTTGGTCATTGAGTACGTCGGCGAAATCTTGTGCAAAGCAACAAGCGGTGGATCCTCCTCTTCATTAGCTTGATCCTCTTGAGGCCTTATGTCACCTATCGCCAATTGCTTGATTGCCTCACAAGGTGGATCCTCCTTTCCTACAACACTTTGATCAACTTGCTCTACTTGAGAGCCATTAGATTCATCAAATGTCACATCTATAGTGATTTCAACCCTAGGTGGTTTAATTGAAAACACGATAGACATGCTCATTTGATCCGTAACCAAGAAGAAAACCTTCATCAACTTTAGGTGCAAACTTAGAGGTTCGGGGCCTTTTGTTCAGAATGAAACACTTGCACCCAAACACCCTAAAGTATGACACCTTAGGCTTGTTACCGGTTAAGAGCTCATATGAAGTCTTCTTGAGTTTCTTGTGTAAGTAGAGGCGGTTGATGGCATGACAAGCGGTGTTGATGGCTTCACACCAAAAGATGTCCGAAGTCTTGTACTCATCAAGCATTGTCCTTGCCATCTCTATGAGTGTGCGGTTCTTCCTCTCTACTACACCATTTTGTTGAGGGGTATATGCAGCTGAAAACTCATGCTTGATGCCCTCTTCATCAAGATACTCTTCTACTTGGGTGTTCTTGGATTCGGTCCCATTGTCACTTCTTATTCTCTTGACAGGTAGATCAAATTCTCTTTGTGCCCTCTTGATGAAGGTTTTCACCTTCTCTTGTACCTGACACTTATCAAAGACAAAGAAAACCCAAGTGAAGCGGGAGTAATCATCAACAATAACAAGTCCATATTTGTTACCCCCGATGCTAAGGTAGGCCACCGATCCAAAGAGATCCATGTGTATCAACTCCAATGGTTGAGTAGTGGTCATCACACTCTTTGGTGGGTGAGGTGCACCTACTTGCTTTCCGGCTTGGCAAGGTCCACATATATCTGTCTTTGTCAAAATCAACATTTGTTAGTCCAATAATGTGGTTGTCTTTCTGCAGTTTGGCCAAGTTCCTCATGCCAACATGTGCTAGGCGGCGATGCCACAACCAGCCCATGCTAGATTTTGCCATTAGGCGGTGTCAAGCTTAGCCTCACTTTTGTTGAAATCAACTATGTAAAGCTTATTCTTGAGTTTGCCTATAAAGACAACAGAGGAATCCTTTGCGAAAGACTTCCACACCAACATCCATAAAGAGACAATTGTAGCCTTTCTCACACAATTGTGAGACCGACAACAAATTGTATCCCAACGAATCAACATGCAAAACATCTCGAAATATTATGCTCGGTTGTGATAGCAACGTTACCAAGACCGATCACACTTCTTACATCATCATTTCCAAACCTTATGTTGTTTCGTAGGTCATTGGTTTAGGAATATGATGAGAACATACTCCTTTCTCCCGGTCATATGATTTGTACAATCACCGTCAAACACCCAACTTGACCCACCGGAGGAGTATGCCTGCAAAATAAGTTTAGTTCACAAGTTTAGGTCCCCTAAGATTCTTGGGACCTTTTACCTTAGTCACAAGAACTTTTGGAACCCATATAGAGGTGTTGCAATAAAGTTTCTTTTCACTGCCCAAGTACTTTGCAAACACCTCCCCCTTCTTTGTTTGCCTTCACTTCAAAGCAAGGATTTGAGTCTAACTTGCTTGCTTTTGCCTTTGATTGAAGGAGTGGCCCTTAGGAACCCAGCCCGGACAAGATTTTCGACTTACGGACCTTCTTCACGGGCTTTTGGACCATCTTCTTGGGTCTATTTTGAGCCGAGGCAGTGTAGGTGACCTTCCCCTTTTTGGGGCGCGGCAGCTGCCCGCCGATCCTCGCAACAGCCGCCGCGGCGTGTGGCGGTCGGTGCAGCTTCGGGTTGGCTTGTGTCGGCGCTCTGTGCGGTCTCTCTGTACCCTCTCTGTGCCTTTGCTCAAGAATTTGACACATTCAACACCATTGATCATCTTTTCGACCATTGGTTTTGTTTCTATGCTTGTGTCCAAGTCCATCCTTGATTCTTGGATTTCTCCCATCAATGTAGTTGGGCCTTTTTGGAGCCTCAATCTTGTTGCTCCTTTGTTGCCTTCTTTGGTTTCACCTTCTTTTCTTACCATAGCAAAGTGAGCCTTGTGATCTCTTTCTCCATTGCTTTCATGTTGGCAAGGTTAGTGGCATAAGCATTCATATCAACATTATAGCATTTTCCACAACCTTGACTAGTGGAGGGAGTAGAGGTATCCTTTGTGTCTAGGAGATGTGAGTTGCTCTCACTAAGAATGCTATGTTCATTTTCAAGCTTTTATGCTTGTCTTGCAAGTCACAATATTTCTCATTTAGGGTGACCATAGCCTTCTTAGTAAGAGCATGATTTCCTTGATCATTAGCTAGGCTCTTTTGCAAGGAAGCCACCTCACTTCTCTCAGCTATAAGAGCATCCTTGTTATCAACATAGAGCTTTTCAAGTCTATCAAGTTGACTATCTCTAGTTGCTAACTCCGCTTGGGTACTCTCTAGATCCGTCATTAGTTGAGCAAGAAAGCCTCTAGTTTTGGAATCTAGGTTTTTAGTGAGTCTAACATATTCTTCATCATCACTAGAATCATCTTCACTAGAGCTTTCACTAAGATCACTAGAGTCATCACTAAGAGAAGGAGAAGGTTTGGGTTTGGATTTTTACCTTCTCATGCTTGGCCATAAGACAAACATGAGTGGAGTCATTGTCCTCATCCTCATCATCGGTCATGTTGTTGAAGAGCTTGGGTGTAGAGGTCTCTTGCATAGCAAATGTTGCAACATGGACTTCCTCTTCACTTGTCTCTTTTGTTGAGTCCCACTCATGGCCGATGTGAGCTTCACCCCATGCTTCTTCCCTTTCTCTTGTAGTCTTGCTTCTTGTCCTTGCCATTGTCCTTCTTGTATTTGTTGTTCTTGTTCTCATAAGGACAATCGGCAACAAAATGCTCGGTCTTTTGCCATAATTGAAGCATGTTCTCTTTTTTCTTGTTTGGGAATCTTCGTTGCACCATCTTGTAGCCATTTGCTTTCATCCCCTTCCCATACTTCTTCATGAATAGGGCCATGTCATCAATCTTCTTGTAATCAGCCCCATCATCTTCATCATCACTTGAGGGAAGAGGTTGCATCAATATTTTCTTACATTTTCTTCATTTCTTTGTCTTGACTTGTAGATGCTTGCTTGCTGCCCTTGACCTTGTTGGAGGAGCTTGGCTTGCTTGTCTTGGTTGCCTTGAGAGCCACATCCTTGATCTTGACCCCATCAAGCTTAGCTTGCAACTCTCCAAGCTTTCTTCTTTCATTTGCCTCCTCTCTTTGCATGTCATATGTGAGCAGCCTACCAAGCACATCATTTGGAGTGAAGTGCTCAAACCTCTTCTTGTCACGAATCAAGGTGACTACTATGTCATTTCTAGGTGTGTATGCCTCAAGCATGATCTTGACAATGGTGTGGTCATCTAGATCCTCATCTCCAAACCCTCTAATCTTGCCAACTAGCACCATCAACCGATCAAACATCTCTTGTGCTCCTTCTCCATCAAGGATCACAAATCGGTTGAGCTTGGCCTTCAACAAGTCAATCTTGGCCTTTCTCACTTTGTCGACACCTTCATGTGCAAGTACTAGAGTGTCCCAGATCTTCTTTGCTTCATTGACATTCATCACCCTATTGTACTCATTACCTTCTAGAGCACTTAGGAGAATGCTTGTGGCTTGACCATTGATGTGGGCGGCTGCTAGCTCTTCATTTGTCGGCTCCTTGGGGTTCACCGGTGGCTGAAATCCTTGCACACAACCTCCCAAAGACCGGGGTGAAGGGCGCTAAGGTAGGCTCTCATCAAGTGCTTCCACTTGGCATAGTTGGTCCCATCGAAGCGGGGCAACTTTCCCGCGGGCACATTGATGAAGGACTTCTTATCGCGGTTAGTCAAATAAGAAGAGTAGTTAAAGGATATGGCGCGAACTTGTTGTTGTTGACGCTGCACTCATCCTTCTTCTTTCCCTTCTTCTTGTTCTTGTTGTAGGAGATATCATCATCTCCATCTTGAGCTACTTGATAGCTCACTTGACTCGCTTCCTCTTCTTGCCTTTTCTTCTCACTTGCTGCCCTCCTAGCGACTCTTACCTTCTGAATCATCTTTCTTTGATCTTTTCTTTGAAGCTTCTCGGCAAGCTTGACACTAGCTTGCTCTTCTAGTCTTTTCTTTTCTCACTCTTGCCTTCTAGCGTTTCGCCTTGCTATTCTTGCGGTCTTTCTCTCGGCATCGGTGGCATCACCCTTGATGGTGCTCTCTCGGGCCGCGAGAGAAAGCTCGTCTTCTTAACCTCCACCTCCTCCACGGGGACGGTGGACTTGCCTCCTTTGTTCGATCCCTCAGGTGCCTCCATACTTCAGCGGTGAAGCGTATACGAAGTATCCTTGCTTTGATACCACTTGTAGGATCTGATGGAAGCCTAGGGGTGAATAGGCTTACCCCTAAAATCCACACTGTTAAAACTTCGGCACATTGTCGGTCTGGATAAGCGCGACCTTGCTGGCGTATAGTAGCGGCTTGCCACGCCGCTGAAATCCATGTGTAAATGACGCAGAGCGAGAGAAGGCACTTCTCTCGGTCCAGCAGGCGGCGACGCTGCGCGTCCCGTCGCGGCGGCATCGCGGCGGGTCACTTCACGAAGTGAACTCGAGGAGGTGAATCGTGAGTGTGTCCGGTGAGATGGTGATTCTCCCTTGTTTCCGCACCACGGGTATACCACAGAAAACTAGCCAAAGCTTTCCGGCGAGTAAACCGAGCAACCAAGTGGATCGGGTCGAAGCCCTTTCTCACAAGACAAATATGCAACAAAGTAAAGGGAGGACAAGTGAGACAAGGATTTGACCCGTGGTTCGCCAGCGCCACACAGGTGGGTTACGTCCACGTTGTTGAGGTTGCCACACAAGGCTTGGCTTGCCCAAGGCTTGCCTTTTCCCTCGTTCACAAGTCTAGGGAGTTAACCCTAGAGATGTGGGGGGTAATGTATTCTGTAGAGTGAGGTTACAAACCTCCCAAGGCTGCCACACGAAGGGGGCAAGCTCAAGGGCGACGCTTAGCCGTCTAGGAGCAAGCTCCAAGAGTAAAGAACCCTAGGGTTCAGGCCAAAGCGTGAACCAAATGCTCTTTTGAGTGGGGAAGTAGTAGATCCGGTCTCCAATCGAAGTTTGCATTTGTTTCCCTCAAGAATCCAGGTGGGAAGTGAGAGATTGAGTGGGGAGCTCAAAGAACTTCAATGGAGGTGAGAGAGAGAGAGCAAGAGGTGAGAGCTGGCTGTTCTGTCGCGAGGAAGAAGATGAAGTGAGCCAGGTGACCGTTGTGGGAGGGGTAGAATGGGTATTTATACCCCACGGACCCAACGGTAGGATTTAAGTGTGGCACCTTTGCCGCCGACACGCGGCATGCCCGCGTAGGCGCCGCATCGCCGCACCATTCATTGCAGCCTTTGCATCGGCGCCAACTAACCTGACTGACAAAAGGTGAGAAGCAAGTGGAAATGCCGGGCCGGGTCGGGTTTGGAGCCGAAAGTGTTGTGTGCGGATTTGATGTTTAGAGCACTTGGTCCACATGTACCCGGGATCCTAGGATCCCTCTTAATAGTACGGCATTTCCTAAACTCAAGATTCAAAATATGAAATAACTTTAACACCTTGATCCGGAAACACCACCATCTAGCTTATTTGGTGCCTTTGGACCTGTACATCAACTCCACGTTTTAATCCCTGCATGTCATCTTCGTAAATCTCATTAGTCCCCTAATTCGGTGGTCATCAACGCCAAAACCCACATAGAGCTTGATTGCACTTACAACAGTCCCGATCCACATCGCGGAGAATCCCGGGCCCAAAAAAAATCGTCGTTGGACTGTCCGCCGACCGGGCGTTGTTATGCTGATTTGCCTTTGTTCCGCTCAATCTCGTGTCGATTTCTTTCAGGTTGATCTGGCATGACGCCTAGTACTTCTTCTATCGCATCCACCTAGTTACTAGGCCGTGATCTTCCGTGTGCGTGTGTGGTTTGCTTTTGAGGGGGACGTGGGAGCTACAAGTTCATCAATTTGAAAGAATTTTTCGAGGGCTCCTATTCATCCTCTCTGGTCGCCTTTTCACTCCTTTAGAGGTGCAGTCCATTGCACCTGCCACCTGGTGCGTCCGATTACCAAAGGATTCTAAGTACATGACCGCTTGTACGTTTTGTCCACAACGATGCAGTTCTTTACGCAGCTGGTGCTGCTTTCAGTTGTCATTGGAGTACACTCGATCATGGTAAAACAGGAAAGCAGAAATTCAATTCTCTGAAAGGATTGCGTGGTACAAAAACACACACACAACGCTTGATACAATCATACAACACCCAGCTAGCAGCCATAGTCGCAGCTCAAGCTCCTCTCCTTAGCCAGAAGTCCAGCACACCAAAAAAGAAACAGCCAAAAAAATACAGATAAAACGACTACACACATCACTAGGTGATTGCAGAGACCGTGGAGGGAGTGAAGAACAGGGCTCTTTAACCTTCTTCTCCTCCTCTTCGAACACCGCCTCTCGCAAACACCCGGACAGATCGACATTTCATTCTCAGAAAAACCAAGCTCGAGAATCTTTCTTTGAACGCCGCACACCCTTCAACTGCATTGCACTTCTTGGCCACGCATAATAATCCGGCCAAAGCGCAGTGGGGTGGAGAACTGAACCGCGGCGGCGGTTCAATTAGTAGTAGTTCACCAGGGAGCGGTACGTGGCGCCGGGGTTCCAGCCGGCGGGGATGACGTTGTTGGCGACGAGCACCTTGCCGGAGTCGGAGGTGAGGCGGAGCGAGAAGGGCGCCTTGAGCGCCTTGCCGGTGTTGGAGTTGTAGCGCCACAGCGCGCCCCAGTTCTGCACCATCGGCGTCCAGGTTCCGCACCCGGCCTCCATCATGTCCACGGAGCTGAGGTCGCCGTCGCCGTCCTCGAACTCGACCAGCACCTCGAAGTAGAACGGGTTGGAGCCCTGGTCCACCCGGAACGCGATGTTCACGCCGCTGTACTTGCACGGCACCCTGCGACGGCCGGACGACAGAGTGAGTTTACCACACACTTTTTGACTGGACAAAGCTCTGAACTTTTCAGTAACTAGCCACTAGTGCAGCTTACCTCTTGTACTGGATCTTGAGGATGCCGGCGGCGCGAAGCTTGTCGGCCATGCCGGGCTTCGCCATGGCGCCCATGGAAGTGCCGCTCATGTCGAAGTGAGCCGCCTCCGCGAGGCAGGCACCGCCGGGGCACTCGTCGGTGATGACCACGGTGGCCGGCTGGCCGGAGCACGCCGCGTTGCTGTCGCATTTAACCTGCGGCGTTACGCGCGGCACATGCACACATTCAGTTAGACCCAGAGCGCCGACCACTGTCTGTACAGTCTACACCATTAATGGAGGCACACTAGCTAGCTAGTCCGTGCGGTGTGTGAGTGTGACCACACGAACTCTGTGGCAATGCGTTGTGGCTGTGGCTGACTGACCTCGTAGCAGGCGCCGCAGCCCTTGCCTCCCTTGAACAGAGACGGGCTCCCGGCGGCGATCATCGACGAGAAGGGGCGCTGCCCGACGGCGGTCTGGTAGCCGCACGCACCGCCTGCACATGCGTTTCCATCCAAATCATGTCAAGTCAATTGCAAGCTCGGTCAGTGCACCGGCACACTAACGGCCAGAGTACTAGACAGTGAAGTAGTAAAAGCGACCGCACTAACCGTCACTGCCGTCGCCGTTTGGGGCGCCGTAGTACGTCGCGCCGGCAGACAACCAGCCGCCGGAGCCGTAGGCATCGGACACTGAGGGGGTGCCGGTGTAGTTACTGCGGGGCGTGGCCCTGGCCGCCGGCTTGTGGGTCGGCTTGGGCTTGTTCGGCTTGGCGAGCTTGCGGGAGCAAGCAATGGGGCTCACTAGGAGCGCGAGCACGACCAGTGCGCCGAACAGGAAGGTGTAAGATTTCGCCATTGTTGCTGGTCTGCTGTAGGCTGCTGCTGCTTCTAAGCTAGTACTAACCCTCTCGAGAGGAGAAGCTGTGAGGCTGAGCTTAGCTCAGTAGCAGTAGCTCGAGTGTTTGTTTGGTGAGTTGCAGGGGTGAGCACCAGAAGGGTATTTATAGGCACTTTGGTGGGGATGCAGACGTCCGTGGCAAAAAAATTTGGGGATCCTGCCGGCCGAATTAGTGGGGAGAACGTGACCAGTTGGTGTTCGCCGAACAAAAAAAAGTTAAACGTAGCATCAATTAATTATCGCTGTGCCTACAGATAATGCTAGAAGATAAAATCAAGCCTTTTTTTTTATTTGGGTCCCGCTCCGAATAGATACTTCAGACAATATAGTACCATTTATTTACTCCCTTACGTTTCAAGTTTCAAATTTGTTTGATCTCATAACAATTCTCTTGTACCTTAAGCCCTAAATTTATAAAATGCCGCACAAACAATGAACGTCTCTATGATTTTGATTGATCTGATCCAAGCCCACTCTTCTCTGTAGGCGAGCAAACAACATGGCAAAACATAAACAGGAGGAATACCCGACTACCGTAGATTCAAGGTGATTTAAAATGCCACTAAATGTATAAGTTAATTTAAGGTGATTGCTAGAGAGTGATTTTTATGCTAAAATCTTATAATTTGACTATAGAATTACACATTTTGTTTACGGAAGTTGTGAAGAGCATTTCAAGAGTTCCATCAAAATCACGTGCCCCTCTCGAACGCAAGAATCTTATATGAATTGTATAGAAAATTCACTGGAATCAGATCGTTTTCAAAGAAAAATCTCAGGAAACAGGAAAAAAAATCCTAAAAAAAACTAAAATAACCGTCGCTAACATTAGGGAGATCGATGGATCCATGATATCATGACCGTTGTTTTAATTCCTAAGTCTTAAACACAAGGTTGAAGGAGGCCGGCCCTTGGATGATGGAGATGATGAGCGAGGAGAAAAAAACCCACCCGCCTGGCTCTGAGGCGCCCCAGAGGCGGCTGGGCGACAAGACCGCCGCCCTCCTCCCTCCACCCCTGCCCCTCCAGGCCGCCGTCGTCCCTTGCCGCGGAGGCCCACGGCGGCGGACCGCGACGTCCTCAACAAGGGGGCGGCGCCAGGCCATCCGCCTCCTCCATCCTCTTCCCCCTCTCCCGGACCGGGACCCAAACCCTAGCCGCCGGCGCGGCGTCGAGCTCGTGGCCACCCACCGCGGCGGTTACGCGCTCAGGTGGCGAATCCGGTGGCGGGGCGTGCCCGTCGCCCCGGCCCTCCTCTCCCATCGCGGTGCCATGGCGGCGGCCATGGCGAGATCTTCCCGCGCCCGAGCTAGCGCGTGGCGCGCGGATCGGTCCTCGGGCCTTGGATCGGCGGCCGGCCTCCCCTCGGCGTGCGGCGCTCGGCGGGGTGCCATAGGCTGGCTGGCGGGCGGACACAAGTGGATCAGACGCTTCGCCCCGGATCGGTCACCAGCCGGCCCGGCTTACCCGCTCCGGCAAGCGGTGGCCATGGCGGCCGGGGTTGGCGGCACCATTTGGATTGGGCACTTGGGCCCCGGATCTGGCGGAGGCGACCGGCCACGCAGAACGCCGTACGATGGCGTCGGCAGACTGGGCGTACTGCGGCGGTGGCGGCGTCGTCCTTTGTTGCAATGGGGTGGGGTGGCGGGGACTCCGCCCTGGGGAAGGGAGCGATTGGGGCGGCGTGGCAGGTGCTTGTCGCCTCGCGGCGTGGTGGGTGTGGGCGGCCGTCTGGCGTTGCGTCTTCTACGCCCGTCTCGGGCGTGGGTCACCCCGTGACTCGATTCATGGAGCTCCGGGCGAAAGCTCAGCCCGACGTGGTCGGACGGACGATGGTGACATCTCTTGGCGTCGCACCCTTCTTGAAGGCATCGTCTTCGAGTTCCATGACCGTGTCTTCGGCCGCCGGAACTCTCTGACGCCCGTCGCTCCTCCTCGTGATGGCTTTGGTCGCCTTGCTCGTCTGGCACGCGACCTTGTCTGCGCCTTCATGCTTCTCATCGAGGTTTGCCTAGCTTGTGGGCGTGGGGCGCCGTCGTTGTCGTTCGGTAGATGCTTTCTTTGCCCGAGGTGCCCCTTTCGGCGAGACGCTTTCTTTGTCGAGCTCTCTTCCGGCAAGCAGCTTTGCTTCCGATGCTCTCTTTTCCGGCCGGATGCTTTCTTTGCCGAGGCGCTGTTCCAGAGCAAATGTTTCTTTGCCGAGGTTCTTGCGGATGCTTTGCGTTGTTCTTTGTCTGTGGCTCCGTTCGTTGCTAGCTACCAAAGTGTTGAGTTTCTATTGTATTAGGTGTGTTGTTGGGCTTGTTAGGTGGAGGGTCCGCCCTACCCTCCCTACCCTTTTCGTTTCTTGTTGTTTGTCTCTTGTCTGTGGGGTTCGTCAGTAATCTATGGATTACTGGTGGGCCTTTTGTAATTTCCAACTTCCCCTTAATGAAGTACGTTGGAAGTACGTGCTAATGCACGCTAATGAAAAAAAAAAAAATGATGGAGATGATGAGCCACACTAGTGGACTGGGAGACGGTTTGGCGGCTCAAAGGTGTGTCTACTGGCGGCGGAGGTCCAAACCGCTTAAAGTTTAGCGAGTGGCAAGGGTCGATGATAAAGTTACGTATCATCGACGGTTTCTCCCGCCGGTGATAAGAAACTATGTACTGGCGGTTTTTCTGGGTCAGTGGCGGTTTAAACTCCGTCAGTGATATGGGTGTCCCCACCGGCGCGTTTTTGGCACCACTGGCGGTGGGAAATCCGCCACCGTTTAGATTGTTTCACTGGCGCATTGTTACACCACCCGCTTGTGTTTAGCGAGAAACCACTGGCTGTTTATACTGCCGGACGCCAATAATTAGTGTCCATAACACTGGCTGTCCATAACACTGGTGGCTCCCTAATATAATCCGCTAGAGAAAAGCTCTATCGCTGTCGGTTTTATAGCGGGACCCACTTTTCTTTTTTTACTGGCACTGGTGGTTTCAAACCGCCAGTGAGTTTTTACAACTGGCGCCAGAGAAAACCTTTTATCCACTAGTGCCAGCTGCCAGAGGCGATATCGTTCACGTCCTCTCTAACGCTCGGGATTTTGGGATTTTTGTATAAACAAATGAAAATTATCCCCGAGGTAGCTGCCATCAGGCACAGGTAGTTTGGATATCAAAGGATTGCATAAGAATTTTTGAGCCATTCAGATCCACTGCTTTGCCAAGCGCACGGCTGGCTAGTTCATCATTCCGTCAGCTAGACTTGCAACCAGTTCGTTGTAACGCTTTCCGGCCGGATCATATACGATGGAGCTACCGTTAGCATGCAACACAACACAGCTTACCTGTCATGCACGAGCGGCTGTTGGAATTCGTCGGCTGAAGACTGAAGCCTGAAGCGCACCGACCATTCCTCGCGCCAGCGAAGGAGAATGTTCGGCTTCTGCAGCTTTGCTCTAAGCACACACACACACATCGCAGCATGCTCACGTTTTGCAGTTTCTATAAGGAAAATGAATAGGTTGCTGGTGACGCCGGCTCGGCTGAATAGTAATTTGGTGGTCCTGCGCCATGTGAGCGGTCGGTCGATACGGTGAACACGAACCTGGCTAAAGCAAATTCAAAGTGCGTTCATTATCAGGCAGGGCATATCGCGCGAGCGCTTTACAAATCATCTAGAGCTTTTGCGGTGTTCAGGGCGCAATCCTTGCAGGCCCAATTTGTTGCTGGCAGATGCAGAGCCGCGCCGCGCGAGCCCAGAAAGGCAAGTGTCTCGAGCCCTGCGCTGCATATCTGAATGAACTAGTACACTTTTGATTAGTGGTCGGTACTAGCGCTCAGCTGCTAGCTCTAGATAGCTTAAATGTAATTCAGGTCTCTGTTTTTCTTCTATACAAAAGATGTTGAACTCCTATTAGTTGTTCGACCCCGCGGCCACATGCACGCGTAATGTGGATCAGATTCTTCTATGGTTGAAAGCTGAAACTGAAATGATATAAGTAAGTTCAGTACAGCGGTTGGTGTCTGCTGTCCGATCCAACTGTGTTGTTTGAGACGACATTGAGACGACATGGTGGTGAATTTCCAATCCATCGGGGTAGCTTTTCTTGGTAAGCAAGGTTAGAATTATACTTGCCCTGAATCTGACTTAAGTGACCCTTTGCTTTGTAACCATACAGCTTTTTTGGTTGAAAAGAAGGCAAGAACAGTAATGGTAACGAGGCCAAAACCTCAGTAAACTACCCTTTGTTTATCTGACAGTACCGGCAGTTGATGGAGCATGGGATCTTTTTCACCGTTGTGGAGGAGGCCCTGTGCTCAAAAAAGTGATGTTGGTACAGTAGAGAACACCGAATCGGCAGTTGGTCGTTGGGACGGGTCCCATGTGTAGGCTCGACTCGCGGGCAAATCAAATCTGGTGCCTCGTGGGGACCTCGCCGAATTGGTGGTGTCCATCCATGCCTGAGACACGCGGATGCCGTAGGGTTGCTGCGTGCTGGGGACATTTGTTCCCAAGCACTGCTCGCACATGGAATGTTTTTCCTTATCTCTTGACGTTGTGCAATGCACTCTACTGTCCACTTTCATCTGTAGACAGGGCAACCTTCTACATTGATATGTTATATGCATCACCTATCATGTATGGTGTTCGTTCAAAAATGAATCTTGCATGTCCACTTGTTAACCGCTGTAATTCTAGCAGGCGATGAAAACTGAGCATCAATATAATGTCACAGCCTCGGAGGTTAGTTTCCACATGGCTTTATTTGCTTTGTAGAACACACGTGGACCACGAGGGCATGAGGTAGCTTGCTAAGACACCAGCCTCAGGCGTTCAAGGTCGCCCGACACCGGGCGCCGTGAATGGAGGAATCAGGCGTTCCGCCAATAGATTTCCATTTGGCCCACGAAAGCATGGTCCAGCCCGGCCCGGCCGGCCGGTGTTATAGTGCGTGCACGGCACGGCCCGGTAAATAGTGTCGTGCACTGGGCCGCTGTTTCGCCCGCGATCTTGGCCTGCACGGCAACGATTAACGTGTCGGCACGAAGTGGCCCGTTATATATCAGTCATTGGATTGCTTCATGATACATTCCAGCCGTTGGATTCAATATAAAGGACCATTCCACATTAAAATCCTAGCTTCAACTATTTCCTCTCCCACTGCTTCCCTCTATGGCGACATGCGTGCGCGACCATTGTGGCGATGATGTTCGTGACCCTGGTCTTTTTGAGTTTTAGTGCACAGGCCATCCACGACACGACACGGCTAAGTCTCCATAGGGCGTGCACGAGAACGTAACTTTGCCTGGTGGCCGGGGGCAAGCCGGGCCTGATAGGGACCCGACGATCTGCGGCCGGGCGGCCCGTTTGGCCATCTATATTCCCCCCGCTTATATCCGGCACCGGCCGCCGGGATACTGGCACAAATAGCCCCCCGCCCGCACCGTACCCGCCTAGACCTAGAGGCGTAGTAGACGGCTAGACCCACCGACAACATGCACCGTACGGTTTTTGCTGAACTGACTTGTCTCGGCCGTTCGTCGGTGTGCTGCGGCCGAAATCCAGGCCGAAAGTTCTCCCCGTCGTGGCTTTATGCCTTATCGCACTCGAAGCACTTGTCCTCCACCACGCATCATCTTTGCCCGAAGCCGGCAATTTTTGGGATCTAAAACCACACACCACACGAAAGTGACGAGTCCGTCGATATCCTCAGCGCAGCTAGTGGTGACGGCTGGCCTGGTGAGTGCCTTGTTGTAACTACTGTTGGAACTCGGGTTTCCAACGGGGTTAAAACCTCCGCCCGAAGCGGTGCTCCGGGAGGTAGGTGTGGATTTTTGGCTAAGTGTTAGAAACTCAATAGCAAATGATCATAAATTTCATTCACCAACCAACAAATGAAGGACTCGCCCTCTATTTATAGCTTACAAACAGGTGAGAGTGCTAAGTTTCAATTCTACC
This sequence comes from Hyparrhenia diplandra, assembly GCA_015847255.1. Lineage (NCBI taxonomy): Eukaryota > Viridiplantae > Streptophyta > Magnoliopsida > Poales > Poaceae > Hyparrhenia > Hyparrhenia diplandra. Next base: position 74,427 of record JADLZK010008664.1, read on the forward strand.
CTTCTAGATGCTTGGTATATTCGGGCACCTTGGTCATCACCGCCCGGGGGCTTTAACATCATTTCATGTCTTGAACCGCCTTTGCTTCTAGACTTCTGCTCGGCCCATTTAAGGCTCGACTCCCACCTCCGGTGCACCAAATGACGCCTCCTCCGAAATTTGGATCTCGCTTGGTCTCATTGCTTGGCTCCCGGGTCTTTGGCCAAGTACCTCCCGAGCGGACTAGTCTAGTGACCACAATCGGGCGGAGATCTCGCGCCTTCCCCGTGGTCGATGCACGTGGGAGTTCTACGAAGCCGGGCGGAGATGACACCTCCGCCAGCCATGCATCGGTGCGCACCGACCACCGTAGTTCTCTCGCAAGGTAGGCACATGACTAAACAAAAAGATCGGTAGCCTATACGCTTCTGAACATACCTTCGTGCACTAGCTTGCTGTTGGCGGTCACTATCATACATCTTATACCGCCAACTTAGCTCTAATTAAGAGAGATGGAACACACTTATGTCAAATAAACGGTTACTACTCACCTAGTTCCACTTGTATTCGAGAATAATTGTTTTGCAGGAACAAACACAGAAAAAGGTGAGAGTATACGCCAAATAAAGAGCAAAGTGCAAACTCAGGAAATGCGCTTTGACCAAGGGGAACGGCAGGCGAGAACCGAAGCAAAACGGACCCGAAACACCTCCGAAAGGCGACCTACATGGGGCCACCCAGCCACACACGGCGATGGGCGCTGGGCGGGCCAAACTCCGGGCCGACCGCCACAGTGCGGCGGCCGCCGCAGGCCTGCGGCCCGATCCCCGGCGCCTTTGTCTCCGTGTCCGAAGCCGGAGGAGCCGAGGCGGTGCATGGCGGTGCTTTTCGGGATTTGGCGCCAAAACTCCCACCAAAAATCACTTTCATTCTCCTATAAATAAGAGGCCACACCCCCTTCCAAACACACAACACACACCCTTGAGCACTTCACTCACTTTCTTTAGTCCTAGTTGTAGTTTTGAGCAAGGTTGAGCTTCAAGGAGGGCTTGTCTCCTTGGAAGGATCTTTTTTGGTAATATTAATATTATTATGGAGTTCCTTTCAATATTCAAGTCTTTATATTCATATCGCAATGCGTTGAACTAGAGTATAGTTACCCTCATGTTATCTTATTAATGTGTGAACTATGGTCTAGTTGACATATTAGTAGATAGAACTTGGCTAATTATAGAATTAACGGTCATGTGTCGACTTCGCTAGAGAGTGGTCGGTTTATGTAGATTATGATGATTTGGTGTACCTTCGGGTTTACCTTTATCCTTGCTTGTCGATCCGTAGGGTCGGAGTCCCGGGGATTTAGGTAGTTTTCTATATACGTGGGACGTGGTGTCCAGGTCTATAGTAATCATCGAAATGTCGGCATCCCACGGTAGTGGGAGGGGCGGTGGTGGTGACAGCCCTGTTCCGCCCATCGTTATTCCTCCACGTTCGGATGTTGAGTTGGAGTTACGAAAGTGTCCATCGGCTAGCAGACCTAGCTGCGGGCATCTCCTCATCATATGATCGTAATCTCATCATGATTTAGCCTCCTCACATGTTAAACTAGAGTTCACCCATGTGCAATATTTAGAACCACCTTCTCATTGTAGATTCTCTTTTATCCTTTTCTCTCCCTAGTGGTGTAGCAGCTTATGTGTGTTTGTCACTATCCTGAATATCTATTCTTCTTACCACGCAATTGACTAATGGTTATTCATAAATACATTGTGGATCATCATCATCATTATGCTAGCTAACCACACAAGCACGCCTTCCCTTGGGAAAATATAAATCACGATACCGAATACCACGGGTGAAATGCGACAATGATAGATCCGCGCGCTGCGAATTGACTAAAGTAAACACATGAATCCATCTATCATTTGATATCTCTTAACGTGATCTCGAGAATATTATTCTTAGAGATTGCACTATGAAGTGCCAACAAGCATTTCTGGTGCCGTTACCGGAAATGGGTTATTATCTATTTCGGTAATGTTGTTAAGAAATATCAACACTTGCCTTTTTGTGCAACACCTCCGCTGGGCGCCAGGGTTCCTCCGCCAAGTGTCTAGGACCATGTCCCGACAACTACTATTTGACTGTGAACTTTTCCACGTCCGAATCGTTTATTTCATTCAACAAAAACCCTCTCCCGTTTCATAAAAAAGATATATATTTAATATGAGCAACAAATGTTGAGACTCTCCACAATGTCACTGATGCTTCAAAATTTTCAGCTCTACAACAGGGCAATGATGCCCACCTCGCTCTATATCCACAACGTTGGCACCGAAGCCTCGCATGTGGCGTGGACCCTGCAAAACACTTTCCCCATCCATCCCGTAAACTATAGCGAGCTTCCCCGTCGCTTGCCCCACTCCCGTCCATGGCTGTTGCCAGCTCCCGGGCCCTTGCGTTCCGCTGCCGCGAATCAGCGATCCGGCACCACCACCCACGCACCAGTATCACCGTTCCCCCGACCCCTCTTCCCGTCCCGTGGAAGCTCCCAGCTAGCTCCTATATGGCGTCGGCGGCGGAGCAAATCCCATGACCACCCACCTATAGGTTCACGCGCGAGCTGATAGAGCTGTAGTGGGCACGTGTTGCCGAGCTGACTTTGACAAGCGTCGCCGCCTCATCGAGGAGGCTGGGGTCGGATGCATGAGATCCGTGCGCGCCTCCAGGACCGGGAACGGGAACGGGAGTAGGAGCAGCCTCCCACCACTTCCTCCTCTGGCTATCGATGCTCCGTCCATCCTTCCTCCTCCACACGGTAGCTAGCCCCGGCCCTACCGTCTCCATGAGCTCCCATCCATGCCACGCGCCGCTCGGTGAAACAGAGAGCGTTTGAAACATCGGTGATTCTACGTGCGTTGGTGTCGGGAATTTTTGAGAACTTGGCATCGCCAATGACGTGGGCTTGTTTCAGCAGCGGCAAAACCACACATTGTAAATAGTCTAATAAGATGACATAGTTGCAGCTCACTATCAAAGCTACTTAGCATATACCATACTGATAACCTTGCTAGCCTCGCACGCATCTGGCAGTCGGCGCTGTTCGCTCTTCGCATGGGCGCACCGCTAACAGCATCCAAGGGCACACGCCGCCAAACCGTGCTCCCATACGCCGCCGAGCGGCCAGATATGTTGCTCCTCGTCTTCGGCACATCGGCGAGAAGTCCCTTATCTGAACCAGCATCTGCCACCGACGACTCCATATATAGGAGATGTTTATATATAGAAAATTCTAGAGCACTTTTTGGCGCAAGCGTAAACACACGTAATGCCATAACGCGGTACGTTCTTGCGTACATGTACATATGTGTGTGAACTGTTAGAATCATCTCAATCCTGAGTTGGGCCCAACGGACCAACTGGGCCTTGACCTCGCGCCCTGATCGGGGAAGCCCAACCCATCTATGGTTGGAGGGCCCCTATCACACTGCGCTATGAAAAGAGAGGTGGGGGCCGCAGCATGGCTCACGAGTTGACAGCCGCCACTCTCCCCACCTACAAACCCTAATCCAATTTGCCAAGGGTGCGTAGCAAGTGACGTGAAGCTCCTCCACGTCGCCGCCAGTCCCTTTGCGCATCGACTCCCACTCCACCGACCGTCGCTGCCTTTGGCGAGAACACCGATGGGGGACTCCAACACCGCCACCGTCGGAGCAAGCATCGCCGTCCCCGCCAAGACCTCCGATGGTCGGTAACTCAACCTACATCCCCTCTGATTTCCCGTTTACTAGTAGATCATGTAGGTGCTAGGGTATCTAGGGTTGTTCATCATGTTTCTCTATGCAAGTTTCCCACTGATCTATGTACTAGTGGTCTAAACGTTCTTAAAAATGGTATGAGACAGCTAGGTTCTTTCTAGTATGTAGATAAGGTTGTGAAATAGAAAGAAAACCGAACCGATTGGATCGGAAAAAGAATGGAACGTAGACGGTAGAACTTGATTCAATTTCGGATCGGAGTCTTCTAACCCTAACAGAAAAGAAAGGGCCTACACGGGCTCCCCCAATCGCCGGGCGAGTGTAGTGTTGCATCGCCGCCGTGTGGGACGCGCGCTGACGCGAGGTCAAGTTCCTCGGTAGGGCGGCGTGGCGGCGCCGTTGTCCCGCAACTCGGCGGCGGCACGCCGGCCCACGGGCGGCGCGCGCCGATGAACAGTCGACACCGGCACCATTTCCGTCTTCCTCCGATCCGTCATGGGCGCAACTGCGCTCGGGCGAGATGAAAGGGGAGGGAGACAAGAGATGGGCGCGCCTTTGGTTGGTGTCCGGCGATGGAGTCGCTCCTCCGCCGGGCGCGACCGCCATCCACCCTGACACCGCCACCGGCCGTTATCGGTGGTAAGAAAGAAAGTGGAAATGAACTAGGGTTTTTGAGTGACCGGCGGCGCTGCGGTTGTTCTTTCGAGCTTCCGCGCCACGACCATCGGACGCCCTCACCCTAGATCGATGGCCACGGGCGCCTACTTGTTTAACCGGGCTTGCCGGGTTATTTGGCCCACGCTGGCGTTGCATGCGGCCGGCCACGGCCTGAAACGGTGGGCCGCTTGGTTTTGCCCCCCGACCTAGCAAAGCACAATGTCATTTTTTTTTTTCTTTTCTTTTCTCCCTAAAACTATTTTATATTTATATTGATGCATATTCCATGAATTGAATTGATAGTTGATGCAAATCTTATTACAAATTTTGTCCAACGATAATTTTGTAACGAGAAAAGTACGAAGAACGTTTCGGAAAATAGAATTATGAAAGTTTTAATGTTTTCGCTTTTGCGTATGATAAAGTTGTTTATCTCTTTTAATTAAATTCGAACCAACTGGACAATTTGATTTTAAGAGTTAATGTTTTTGAGATGATTATAATATTGTTATTTTTCTAACCAACGTTGATAATAACAAAGTATTATAATGAGTATGTGTTATTTCTATTTTTGCCTAACCGTGATGTAGATCTAATACATAAAATGTTACCTGTTTTTATGGCATGCAATGGCAATTATTATGTTGTTTAATTGTTCTCACTTGTCCGGAATTGTGATTTCAGGTGCTTCCTCCTTGATAGGCATGATCGACAAGATCCCGCACCCGAAAAGGAGACAACTATCCGGAATGGAAAAAGAGAGATTGACTTGGCCTTTTGTTGGTCGAGGTTGACTGGGTGATCAACGAACCGTGTCCCACAGAGCGGTGGAACCGAAAGGGTGCGTGAGACCGATGAAAGTGATGATGCATGGGAAAAGAGAAAGAGGGACTTTTCTCCCGTAAGGACGTCATATGACATAAAGCGTGGCGGATGGCTCGGTGACAACAAGAAATGTTGTCTTTGTGATTGAAAATACAATTGAGCCCTCCATTGCGTGCTGGGTTGCAAAGTGTGATTCTGCCAAAGTGAGTACCTTGAGAGGATCAAGAACAAGTTCATCGGTTCCTCCAAGGTGTATGCCACCCATTTGTTTAAGCAGTTGACAAATGAAAAGTACAGTGGTGGCATACATGATCACGTTTATAGAATGAGCCACTTGGCAAATAAGTTGAAGGCAATGGATTTGGAGATTCAATCTCAACTCCTTATCCACTTTGTTTTTGCTTCTTTGCCAAAAGAGTATGACAACTTTGTGATCAATTACAACATGCAGCCTGAGAAATGGGACTTAGACAAGCTCATCGCCGGTGTGTTGATGAGGAGATGAGGATAAAGGGCCAGCAAGGTGCTCATCCGAACTACTCAAAGGCAACAATAACAAAGGTAAAAAAGTCCTTTAATCCCTGGCTCTCCCTCAAAGAAAGGTCCCATGCACCATAAGCCCTAGCCATAGCCCCAAAGAATGGGAAAGTGATGAGTGTTGGCACCGTGGCAAGCCGGGTCATCGCAAGAGTGAATGCGCTGGCTACTTAAAGAGCATCATGGCAAAGAAAGGTGAGAACATTATTTCATTTGTAAATGAATCCCTATATGTACGGTTTTCCAAGTCTACATGGTTTATTAATTCCGGTGCAACAATTCATATTGCTAATTCTTTAAAGGGATTCCATTCGACAAGAACTACGCTAAAGAGAGTCCCATTAGCGTTGCAAATGGAGTTGAAGCTGCAGTGGAGGCCATTGGCGATGTAGCACTAAAGTTACCAAGTGGCTACATTCTTCTTTTTGAAAGATGTTTTTTATGTTCCTACACGGCAAAGAAACTTAATAAGTGTTATTAAGTTGGATGATTCAGTTTTTTGTAATTTTGGATATGGCACATGTGCCATTTGGTTTAATGATATTTGTGTTGGTCTATATGTTATCGCTATGTGAAAATGTGAATTCCATATGTGATGTAAGCCGATGGCGTAGCCTCGCCTACAAATGAAAATAAAAAAAAGAAAGTTTTAACTCCAAATGCAACGGCGAAATTATGTCACCGTCGTTTAGGCCATATTTCTCGAGGGGGAGAATAGAAAGACTAGTAAAGAATGATATTCTTCCTCCTTTGGAGTTCTCGGACTTAGAGCAATGCATAGATTGCATAAAAAAAAGAAAAATATGTAAAGCCAATTAAAAAGAATGCCAAACGAAGCGCCAGAATATTAGAGATCATTCATACCGACATTTGTTGTCCTTTCTGTAAAGAGTGTGGATGGCTATGATTCGTTCATTACATTCACGAGATGACTACTCCCTCGGTTTGGCTACATTTCTCCGATTAAAGAAAGAGCATAAGCATTGGACAAATTTAAAATATTTAAAGTGAAGTTGAAAATCAACACAACTTAAAGATTAAAGTAGTCCGATCCGACCGTGAGGGGGGTACTACGGTCGGCATACCCCGTATGGTCAAGTTCCCCGGACCTTTGCAAGGTTTCTATAGGAAAACGATATAGTTGCCCAAGATTCCACACCGGTGAACCTCAAAGAAATGGAGTAGCCGAAAAGGCGAACTGCATACCTCGATGGATATGGTGCGCAAAGATGATGAGTTACTCTACCTTACCATTGAGTTTGTGGATGGAGGCGTTAAAAAACCGCCATTCATATTCTCAACAGAGTACCAAGCAAAATCGGTGCCCAAAACACCGTATGAATTATGGGACGTGAAGGGTGCCTTCACTAAACCACCGTGTGTGTGGGGGTGTCCCGCCGAGGCCGAAGTGTTCAACCTAAATATTGGGAAGCTTAATCCCAAAATAGTAAGTTGCCATTTTATTGGCTATCCGTAAAGGTCGAAAGGTTTTCGTTTCTACTGTCCCGACAGACTTACAAAGTTTGTAGAAACAAGGCATGCTATTTTTTCTAGGATGGCAAAAAAAATTGATCTTGAAGAAAAGCGGGTGTGCGCGCACAATCCTATAATTCAAGAGCCATTCTTCGAGCTAATTGTTATTTTTGCACCAGCAATGCAAGACATTGTGGCGCAAGAACCTCAAGTATTGTTCCTCCCGTGGTAACAACGTAAGAGAATGAGGAACCTATTAATCAAGAACGTAATGAAGTTGTTGCCCACATGATGGGGGAGCAACACTAGCCTCAAACAGAAGATGTGCCAAATGAGGAGGCCCCTAGAAGGTCTCAAAGAGTCGGAAGGTCAACTATACCTAATGACTATGAAGTTTATAATATTGAAGATTTTTATATGGAAGGTGAACCCACCTCATATGAAGAAGCCATGAGTGGCAATCACGCATCAAAGTGGTTAGAAGCCATGAAAGAAGAAATGCAGTCTATGAGTTCCAATGATGTTTGGGACCTAGCGGATATTCCTAAAGGAGCCAAAATAGTAGGCTGTAAATGGGGTCTACAAAATAAAACGTGGCTCCCAAGGGAAGGTAGAAAGATATAAAGCGCGACTTGTGGCTAAAGGCTTTACGCAAAGAAAGGGAATTGATTACATTAAGACCTTTTCTCCAGTCTCATGTAAAGATTCTTTCAAAATAATAATAGCATTGGTGGCACATTTTGACTTAGAGTTACATCGATGGATGTAAATACGACATTCCTAAATGGGGACTTGGAGAAAAATGTCTACATGGCACAACCTAAGGGTTTTGTCGTGGAAGGCAAAGAAAAGATGGGATGTCGCCTAAAGAAATCTATTTACGGCTTAAAGCAGGCTTCAAGACAATGGTACTTGAAGTTTGACAAAAGTGGGAAATACATTTTCCTAGTCCCAGACGTTTTTTTAGATAATGGATATAAAACCGCTTCATCTATCATAAGATAGAATGAGGCAAATTATTACATCAAGTTTGGCATGCATACGCCGGTCCCGCATAACCGAAACAAAATACAATTTAAGCTAAATGCGACCAATGTATCTCGACGAAAGCCATCCATTGGAACTAAAAAATGCAGAGCGAGAAGCCTCAAGGTGTCCGCCCCCGCTTGGATCAGCATACTCCTCCAATCCTCATGCCGTTGTAGATTATCCCACTACCGTAGCCGAGACGTTCCCCTAAATATGACCTCCATTCGCAAGGAGCTTAGATACAATCGGTTTCCATGTTGTCACATAATCCCATTGCTTTCATTACAAAGGTTTCATCATGCGATTGAAATGGAGTGTTATTGAAGTCCAAATGCGTTATCGTGAATGATCGGACATCTCCACTTCTACATATGCATCACGACGTGTTCGAAGCTAGCATAAATGGCGGCGCCACTCGATTGGAAAGTTCATCCCCGATCACGCTCATTTCTCCGAACCAAGTTTTGGACACATGCATATTGTTCTTCTAAATCCTTCAGATATGCTTTTTTTTCAATCCGATCTTTTCGGGCCCAATGACCTTTGTCTTGATTCTTCAATATCATTCATTACGGGTCTTGGGCGAGGCCTCTCCACTAGATTTCCTTTTTATCTTTAGATATAATATTCGTAGCCCTTAGGACATTCAACGCATCATAAACTCTTCTACGAATGTTTTTCTCATTATCACGATGCGGAGAATGTATATTAATATTGTGATTTGAAAACTCAAAGCAACCGTTCTTCTACCACCTCATTGTAGGTTGTTATCCCTTTGCTTTCGACTTTCTTAAACTATCATGCTAAATTGGCGCAATCCACCATCATTTTTATCGGTGCTGCCCCTCTCTTTTTCTTCTTGCCTCTCTTTTTCTTCTTGCTCACGGCTGATTGCCGCGATGCGGCGCCACCCCTTGTCGAAGGGGGGAGCCGCCCCACCACCGGTGGCCACAGGGCGATGCTCCGGGCCGGAGAACATGGCGAGCTATTCCATCGACGAGGAACTGGGGGCGGAGGGAGAGGTGAGAAACCCCCGAGGGCGGACGATCCTAGTCCTGTTCGTGGATGATATTCTACGCAAGTAGTGATATGAATCTATCAAGAGGAAACAAAAAGATTTTTGTCCTCAAAGTTTGACATGAAAGATCTTGGTGAAGCTTCTTTTGTTTTGGGCATAGAAATTCACCGAGATAGAGAAAAGGGTATTGGGACTGTCTCAAAAGGCATACATTGAAAAGTTCTTAGAGAAATTCAATATGCATAAAAGTAGACCTTTAGTTGCACCCATAGTCAAGGGCGAGAAATATAGGGATTTCAAAGTGTCCGAGAACCAATATGAGTACAACCAAATGAAAGGGGTTCCATATGCTTCATTTGTCGGAAGCTTACAAGTATGCTCAAGAATGCACGTGCCCGGACTTGGCTTATGTAACCGGATTGCTTGGCAGATTTCAAAGTAATCCGTATTGCACACTAGGGATTAATTAGTAAAGAAAGTCTTGCGCTATTTGCAAGGAATGAATGGCCTCATGCTAACGCATTACAAATGATCGACTCCCTAAAGATTTTGGGATATTCGGACTTTGATTATGCGGGGAGATGATAGAAAGTCTACATCCGGATACATGTTTACTCGCAAAGGGAGCAATATCGTGGAAAAGCTCTAAACAGAATGTTATTACAAACTCCACTATGTATGCCGAGTTTGTAGCTTGCTATGAGGGCGGGGGCAGGTGAATTGGCTAATGAAATTCCTACCCGGTTTAAAAGTGACATCCATGGACCAATGACATTATACGCGTGATAATAATCCAGCAATAGAGTATGCTCACAACAATAGGTCAAGTGGTGCCGCCAAACACATTGACATAAAGTACTATGTTGTGAAGGATAAAATCCGGGATCATGTTATAAATCTTGAGCACATAAGCACCGAAAGGATGCTTGTGGATCCGCTCAAAAAAGTCTTACCGCCCAAAGTGTTCGCGAAACACGTAGCCGCCATGGGGTTAAGGGAAAGCCAATGATCACCTGGATAATAAAAGGGCCCAAAGTTAAAGTTTTATTTGTTTCGCACCAGAGATGTGTATTGTAAGCCGTGAAATCTATCGGCAAAAAGACCGTGACGATGAAACATGTTCTATGCACAAATACGAGATGGAATAAGTAAAGTGAAAGTTGAAAGTTCAAAGTGAAAGTTTAAAAGTTAAAGTTAAAGTGTGAGATGAAATCAAGGGGGAGAATGTTAGAATGATCTCAATCCTGAGTTGGGCCCAACGGATCAACCAGGCCTTGACCTCGTGCCCTGATCAGGGGAGCCTAACCCATCTATGGTTGGAGGGCCCCTGTCACACCGCGCTATAAAAAGAGAGGTGGGGGCCGCAGCACGGTTCACAAGTTGACAGCCACCACTCTCCCCACCTACAAACCCTAATCCGATCTGTCAAGGGTGTGCAGCAAGTGACGGGAAGCTCCTCCACATCGCCGCCAGTTGTCACTGCATCCACTCCCACTCCTCCGACCATCGCTGTCTTTGGCAGAGAAGACCGATGGGGGACTCCAACACCGCCGCCGCCGGATCAAGCACCGCCGTCCCCGCCAAGAGCTCCGATGGTCGGTAACTCACCCTACATCCCCTCTAGTTTTCCCGTTTACTAGTAGATCATGTAGGTGCTAGGGTATCTAGGGTTGTTCATCATGTTTCTCTATGGAAGTTTAACACTGATCTATGTACTAGCGGTCTAAATGTTCTTAACATGAACCAGCTCAAGAGAAAGTGTACGTATACGTATACATACATGGACTTACTAGCTTTCACTTAGCCTGTACATGCACGACAATATGTGCACGCACGCACTTGCATAGGCCATGCACGAGTCATCTCGAGCATCTCCAAGAGCTTTGGCAAAAATAGTTTGGCAATTTCCTATTTGCCAAATTTGAAATGCAAATGCCAAGTCTAAAAAAGTCTTCCTCCAATAGTTTGCTAATTTGGGCTTGGCAAATTGAAAAAGTGAGGCCAGGGAAGGAGAGGTCGTTGGTCGCGCGAAGTCCCTGTACTCGTCTGCGACTTTTTTTCCTCCGCATGCAAGCCGCGATCGGGATTGCCAAAGCGAGAGAACACGCAGCGCATTTTTGCGCGCTCATGCCAAATCAAATGTCAAAGATCACTAATTTGCCAAATGCAATTGCCAAACTGTTGGAGGGTGGTTTTTCAGCTTTTTTGACAAATTTTACAAATACCAAACCCAAATGCAAAACTCTTGGAGACGCTCTCGCTGGCTTGTTGGCCTATTTACGTGCACATGCACATGAAGGCGTACATGTATATACAGCCTCTAACTTAGTAGCTTCTTGGCATGTGTGAGTGTGACACATACATATGTTGGCATACTCTAGTGTGTGTGCAAAGTATTTCAATATGACAAAAAGTCGTCAAACAAAATGCCCCCCACCAAGAGGGTTACGGACGACGTAGTAGTCTGAAACCGTCTTGGTGAAGACACTGATCCATATGTCATGGGCGCAAGAAGGTTTTGCCACCTCACAACTGAACTCATAGTCGTATATGTTAAAGACTGAGATCCAAACATCATGGGTGAATGGCCATTTCGCTGAATTCACCACCGCATTTGTTAAAGACTGAGATCCAAGCATCACGGCTGAATTGCCACCTTGCCGGTTGGACACTCATAGCCTTATCTGGTCAAGAATTTTACATGCGCACACACACTGTCCACAACTCAAGAATCTCATTAGTCCTGCCACGAGAGTCCAAGGGGAGCATTAGTACATCACTCATCCTTGCCGCCGTGAAAGCACTCAACTCAGCCGACAAGTGAGTAGCCAGTGCATCAAGTTCATCAAGGTAAAACTCGGTTCCTCCAATCTTTTTTTTTTGTTCTTTCTTTACCATACTTCCCTGTTGCATGTGCTAATATAGATGGGAGGCCACGTTCATGGTGATCAAGTGGGAAACCAACCAGTCCGTGCCTCCACGCCGCACCGGGCGAGTCCCCGACGGATGTGGCGATCAAGGCCGTACTGCTCGTATCATGGACCCATTTCGGGGTACGTCACAACCTCGCAAAGACGCTGCTGGGCGTAGCAATCTTCGCCATGACGATGGTAAATCTCGCGGTCATCGCCGGAGTCGTGATTTTCAGCGCCCAGAGCGCACCAGACCCAAGGTACCATATAGATCGCGTGCAGATAGTGACAACGATGTCTCTCCACCACTTGCGCGCAAGAACGACTATAAACGTCGTTGTAACCAAGGTTCTTTGCGATGTTGTGAACCGAAGCCTCAGAATAGTGCCGGTCCTCGATATAAAATTCAGTTCCGCGAGCCTCACCGCATGGTTTTAAGCAGCAATAGCGAGTCCGATTTGGAGTCCATTCCGAAAAAGGAGACTCCGCAAGAGTGTTGATGACCATGTCTGGGCACCAAAGCAGCCAAGCCCCCGAGGAGAAACTACATGTGTCTGATCAGTCCGCGAAGGGCGAGGCTTCGTCAGATGCTCCAGCTCCTGTTATACCAGCGCTGAACGCTTCCTCCACACAAGCTCAACACTTTGCTATTTCTAAAGAGACCATGCCCGTGCAGCAATTTGAGGCCACATAGGTATGCTAATGTAATCATAATTATTATGCTTGACTTGTACGTGTATTCCATCTAATTTTGTAGCAATTTTTGTAGGACAAGACTAATTTGCTGCCAACAGCCAGCACGCTTGACGTGCCAGAGCCTGGTTTTGATGCTACAATATCCCTTGCCGATTATGGCTAGGACAACGTAAGTATTTTTTTTCTCAAATCCTTTCGTACTTCTTTTGGCATGCTAGTAATTCTGTCATATACTTTTGTCAAGTATTTTCTGAATGAAGACCTGAGTACCCTTCGATGGGAAGGAGATACGATAGATGAATTATTTAGCTTTCTTAGGGGGGCCGTACAGGATTTCAATCCTCCTGAGAAGGTCGCAGATGACATGACGATGACTACAGAACAGCTCGAGGAGCTGCCCCCTGTATTAGCTTTGGTGCCATCTCCAGTTGTGGCGCCTTCTTTAGCTGCTCCTAGCATGGAGCCACCGGCCGCCGCGGCAAGTCTAGCCATAACAACCGATGTTGTACCCACGCCGCACCAGGATGCTGGAGTCATTGACCAAGAGAATAAACTTGCACATTTGGCTGACAAGAAGCCCACAGAAGTTAACCCTGCTCACTTCCTTTACTTTGCATACATATTATTGGGTAAAAAGAGGCTTGCTTACTTATCGCTCTTTCTTGCAGTTACTGAAGGAGTTAATGAGGATCAAATCTCTCTTCCAAAGGTTGCTATCATGAAGAACGAAGAAAAGGCACACCTTCAGCTGATCGCACGAGCTGATGAATTAAACAACCAACTGGGGACGATCGAATGTGCCTATAATCTTCGTGATCTCGCTGAAGTCGAATGTGCCTATAATCTTCGTGATCTCGCTGAAGACCTCCACATGGTGCATGTAGATTTGATAGATCTTCAAGAGTTGGTGCAGCAAGACCCTTCTGAGCACGGCTGAATTGCTCGTAGTATAAACCGTATGTTGATTTGCTGGACCACCATCTATCAGGAGCAGCTCATGACCTTTCTGAGGAGGCTGAGAGACGGTCTTGAGGGAAAGGCGCTCTCCCCACCAAGACCAACCCAAAGGTTGAAGAAGGACGCCAGTGTCTTGATGAACTGAGCATTGCTTGTTCCAAAGCCCCAGTCGAGATTAGGCGTCGCACGGAAGACGGTGACAGCGCACAAACGAAAGCGGCGGCCCTTGCAGATCAGTGGCATAACATATGCCAAGGGGTTAGTGACCTTGAAGGAAGCTACAGATTGCCCGGTCACGCAAAGAAGAGGTCCTTGGCCAAAGGGTCGAACCCAGAAGGACCTGCAGTCCTGCCGAGTAGATGTCCAGATACAAGAGAGTCGGCTCGAACAGCTTGAGGAGCGCCGGAAAACCATGGAGTCCGGACTGGATAGCATCAGTCGGATGGAGGACCTTGTTCTTCAAGGCATTACGCTTCTCCTAGCGTATTCAGCACCTAAGCAAGATTAAAGTGCTCTGTCATCTTATAGTATAGTATCATGATTTCTTCCATAAAGACTCGAATGTTTGAGTCCCCTTTTTATATATATATACATATATTAATATTTGAACTTTAGTGAAGTGAACTCGGTATTGCTTGATGAACTTTAAGGCCATGCACGAGTCATCTGTTAGCTCGCTAGCTTGTTGGCCTCTTTACGTGCACATGCACTTGAAGGCGTACATGTATATACAACCTCAAACTTATTGGCTCCTTGACATGTGTGAATGTGACATATACATATATTGGCATACTCTAGTGTGTGCAAAGTATTTCAATATGACAAAAACTCGTCAAACACGTAGTACGCTAGCGCACGCTATCTCTCTTCTAAGGAGCACTACAGTTTCTAGACTTAGTACAACCCGTTAGCGGCGCTGTTTGTAGCCAGCGACTTGTGTTTGTGTGCTTTGTATTGTCCGGGGCACCTCGCTTTGGCACAAGTACTTTGTATGAACTCTATCCTCTCTTAATGCAGCACGTGCTAAGCACGCTTTCGAAAAAAAAAAGATAACCTCCCATGGCATGTGAGCTATGTCTATTTGTCTCAGATCTGGGGCCCCCCACGCTCCATGTGATGTTTTAAGTTTGTAATGATACGCTGCAATGCAGTGCAACAGATGGTTAAAGCCACATGTATGTGTGTGTTTGTGCGTGCGTGTGTGTGACCTTGTGTGGGGATGAAGAGGTTCCACATAAATTAAATATGCAGTACTGTTCGTTTTTTGCATGTAGATGTAAGATATGTTGCTTAAAATTTCTTTCTGTTGCAGTCCATATGCTTACTTTATGTAAATCTGAGATATTTTGTTCTTAAAACAGTGATGGTGCTGCCTTCTTTTGTTCAGTCTGTTCTATGTTTTTGGCAAGATTGGGGATTTCGTTATGTTTTCTATATGTAGGAGAGGCCTGTGCCCAAAGGTGATGATGGTAAATGCGTTACTGACTCTGATGTAATCACCCAAGTCATTGAGGAGAAGTTCTAACTCCATCTCTAGTCACCCCTCCAGAATATGTGTAACTTGAGATCACATATGCTTCTAATGTAACGTGAATTCGCCAAGAGGAAGGTTCCAAATAATTTTGAAGTTTCATCCATTGTTGACAACGAGGCTACCGGTCGTTTCTATGACGGTGTGCGGGCGCGTGTGGAGGAAACAGCGAGTGTGGTCTGTGGTGCATGCGTGAAAAGCGGATCAAGATTTTTTTGACCAGGCAACGTCATGCCGGTTATTTCATTCCTACGTCTGATTCCTTTGGCTCTTATTGTCCGGCCACATCACACAGCCTTTGCACCGTTCAGGAGCTAGCAGCTCCGTCTACTTCTCCCGTTCACCCGTCATGGCTATCTCGATCTCGCCCAGGCGACTGCGACTGCGAGCCACGCACCCAGCGCCGCGACTGCGAGTGAGCCCCGCCCCGCCCTAGTCGCCAAGGAGTGTGAGTCGACCCAAGTTTTAAGTCTCCGGTTAAGCTTCATAGCTCCTGTCCTCTCCAACAGCTAAGAGCAGCTATAGCCGGAGATCGCCGCAGCTAAGCCATTTAGCTGTTTTCGTCAAAATCAAAAAAAGTACACCAAAACTTGGCATAAACTGATGAACATTGCTAACTATGAACCATTATTAAATATACTAGTTGATTCATAATGAACGATTTACACAAGTACAGGCATAAGGTGTTCTTAAATCATTATCAAATATGTCCACGAGGAACAACCATACAAGCACAAGATGATATTGCAAGTGATGAGCAGCGATATCCAGCTAAATCAAGGATCATTTAGCGGCTATCTCCGGCTAAATGCAGCTATTAGCCTCTCCGATCACTTAGCGCTAAAAGTTGATTCTCCTAGTTGTTGTCTACTCCAGCAGCTATCTCCGGCTATAGCTGCAGCTCTAGCCGGAGATTTAAAACTTGGGAGTCGACGCGACTGGGGCGGGTCCCGACAAGGCCCAGTCGCCTCTGCGAGCGGCACCACCGCGACACGCCGGCACAGCGCCACCGCCCTGTGTGCCCAGGTTAATTTTCTTTGGCCCTTCGCCGGCAACGAGCACCCAACATGTATGCCCACCAGCTTGTTTGATCTCCCTCCCTGCTGTGTGATCGATGCCGAGGACCCAAACCATCTAATTACTAGGGATTGATTGAGGGCTAGGGAGGAACTTACTTGATTCCTATTCTTTTTTGCAGTGTGCCATGGAAACAATGGCATCGTCTAGTTCTCCATTATTTGGTTCTTCAATCAAGATTAAGTCATTAACACCAATAACCTAGCTCAGCCATCACGACCTAGTATATGCAGGATACATAAAACTCAATATGATGTTTCCTGATGTTCTTGAGAGGACACGGATAAATGCATATGACTTAAGCAAGATAATTGGCAACGTTGTGATCTCAGTTCTAATCCGAGCGGTGCAAGTGTGACGCGCGGTGGCCGACGGGCTCACCGGCGAGGTTGCCGGCGGCGATGCCGTGCGCGGCGGGGCAGGGAGAGAGCACCGGAGCAATGCGCGTGGCGTCACGGACCCGGCCAGGTACTCGCTGTCTCCCGAGGACGGCCGTAGCGGGCTGTACCGGTTGCGGGGCGGCTCGGCCTCGCCGCAACAGCTCCGGAGAGCTGCTGCAGTGACGCGAAGAGGCGGAGGAAGAAAAGGAGGGCGCGGTCGCGTTTCTTACCTCACGGCGGAGATCGTCGGCTTGAAGCGACCGGGGCGCGGCACTCGAGCGGATCGGCGGCGGCGGCGGCGGCGGCGGAATGGTGGCGGTGGCGGGCTCCGGCGGCGCGCTGGGAGTGAGAGAGAGCGCGAGTTCGAATGGAGAGTCGCGAGACGGCGGTGGGCGCCTTTATAGGCGCTCGAGCTGCCTCGAACGCATGCGTGAGCGCGAGGGCGGCGGATCGGCACGGACCGGCGGCGGCTGACGCGAGCGGGCGCGCGCGAGGGCGCGGAGGGGCGGGCGCGGGCGCGAGCGAGCAGCGGAGGGGAGAGACTGGGTCGCGCGCGGGGAGGAACGGGTTGCGGCGACACGCGAGGGGCGGGCAGAGGACTGGCTGCGACCCCGCGGCCGGCGGCGCGTGGTGGAAGGAAGACGGGCCCGACAGGTGGGCCAGTGAGAGAGGGGAAGGGAAGAGGCTAGCGGGCGCTGGGCATAACGGCGAGGGCCAGCGCAACTCTCGGACGACGACGAGGAGGCCCGGATCGATGGGATCGCGCGTCGCCCTGCTAAGGGCACGTACAACGGCACCGTTCCGAGCCGTCTGCAAGCCGATAGTTTTGCAAAAACCCCTCCTCTCAGCTAGGCGACGAGCGCGGCGTCGTCTCGCGAGACGACGACTGCGTCCCGTTCTCCGAGGCAGGAATAGACAGGGGCATGGATCGGATGCGCGCGTTTCTCGTGCTCCTCTTCTTCCTATTCGCGCGGAGCTCCTGGAGGCGGAAATGGAGTGGACGTACCTCGCGGCCCTCAGCAGCAAGCGGCCAAGCGCCCGGCGGCGGAAGACGTTACGTTGAAATCAAAGAGCTCGACCTCCTCCTGGATCCAAAGAAGCAACGGTGGCGGAGTCTTACCTCCTGGGTAGCATCGGCAGCCTGGAAGTGAAAATTATTTTATGTGAATTAATTTAATATTATGCATTATATCTCAATTGAGCAAAAATAGCTACAAAGATCAAAGTGCACATGATCAATGATTTATGTGTTGGAGGATGAATCAGCAACACAATGGTGTGCATAAATTTATTTATAGTTGATCCTCACTACACGTAAAGTATTAAAAAGCTAGCGACGAATCTAATGTCTGTGGGTTATACGATCTGTCTTTATGCTCGTCTCTACGATAAATTCGAGATGCTTTAGAGAGACGGACAACCGCCTATGGGTTGTACATGCCAATGGTTTGAAAACCAAACACCGATTTTCAGCTGCCCGCCATTGGATATGAATGCTGCCTCTTTCCTTGTCCGGTAAGGAAGCGCCTCAGTTTGAATTTTGAAACGCACACCGACGCGACATGTGCGCCGAGCAACTCCAACATTTTGTCATTTGTGTTTGGCATTCTCAAATTTTGCTAAAAAGCTCCAAAAACTCTCTCTCCAACGGTTTAGCATTTGAAGTTGGCAATTTAGTGAGTGTTGGCAAATCAGGCCACTTGCGCTACGACATTTGACATTCACGGCACATCCGTACCTCTAGGTGGAAGTTGGATGTCCATGGATGTCCAATGGATACCCTCTAGTTCAAAAAAATGAACTAGAAAGAGGTGGTCCCCCACCAAAATTTGAATTTCTAATTCATTTGTCAAAATCCATGGATGTCCAAATTAGATTGAGCTTCCACCTAGATCCGTACCTATTAGAAGTGGTGGAAGGGCATAAACATAATTTTGTTTCTCGCTTCGGGGTTTCGACGGTAAGTTTTCAAGAGGCGGAAGGACATAAACATAATTTTGTTTTCTCTTCTAGGGTTCCCGATGTAAATTAGATATGAGTTTGGCAAGTGAATTATGCCAAACTGTTGAAAATAAAATCTTTTTTTAATTTGGTATTTGTATTTTATATTTGGCAAATAAAGAAATTGTCAAACTATTTTTGCCAAAGCAAGCTTTTGGAGATGCTTTAAGAGAGGGAAGGGAAGAGGCGAGCGGCGAGAGCCAGGGCAACTCTCGGACGACGACCAGCAGGCCCGGGTCGATGGGATCGCGCGAATCTGGCGCCCAACTCCTAGTTCACTTCGATGCACTGCCCGGCCTTTTCGGGGACGACGATTGGAGCCGCTCGCCGTGCACGGACTAAGTTTAGCGCGATGGACCGCGGTGAATATATAAAGTAGAAGCAGCAGCACCCACTTCTCCTCTTCATCAGTACGTTTAATGCCTCCTCTCAGCTCAGCTCCACGCATCATGGCGATGTCCACAAGAAAATCAGAGGCGAATCTACGGTATGTTACCAGGTCCGCCGACCCGACGGTCTTTGTTAATCCTTTGTAGATTATTACTTTGTAGATTATTAAGGCTTTAATTACTCCATGACCCAAATGAAACATTCATATTAATTGCTCCATCTTTCTGTAATGATGACCTCGACCACTCTATTTTCTAGATTCGCCACCGAAGCAAGTCGTGATCCATCGACCATGGCGATGGTTATGGAGAACCAGCAGCCGCTGGCGCCGATGACGGCGCCGCCCCTGCCTCCTCCTCCCCCTCCGCCGCTGCCTTCGCCACCACGGCAAGCGACGAAGAAGCGCACGTACTCGCTCCGCACCAACGCGGATCGGCACAGGAATTGCCGGATCTGCGAGAACTGTGGGAAGGAGTTCACGTCGTGGAAATCATTGCTGGATCACGGCAGGTGCAACCATGATCAGGAGAAGGACGACCTCGTCAGCATCGCCGGCGCCGACATCGATGGCGAAGATGAGGAAGAACCAGCATTGGCGGCCGGCGGTTGGTCCAAAGGGAAACGTACGCGCCGGACCAAGGTGATCGTGGAAGACAACGGTTCATCAATTGATGAGCCGCTGCCGGCGGCCACATCACGGGAGGATGAGGACCTCGCCAACTTCCTCGTCATGATGGCATCATCGCGTGGCGGCGTGCAGCCGCAAGCCATTGTCGACGTCCACCACGCATCGACGAGCAAGCATGAGCGCGCATCGGCGGGCAAGGATTATCAGCAGAGATTCCTTGTGCCTCCACAACCAATCTCTATGCTACCACCACCTACCGTATCGCAGTTCAAGTTTCTGGCGCCACCACAAGTGATGGCGTCGCCGGTCGTGCCTCGTGGCATGTTCGAGTGCAAGGCGTGCAAGAGGGTGTTCACGTCTCACCAGGCTCTCGGCGGCCACCGTGCCAGCCACAAAAAGGTCAAAGGGTGTTTCGCGGCCAAGCTAGAAGAGAGCAGCCGCAACGATTCCCCGCAGCCCAGCGTGGCGTCTTCCAATGACAACATCAAGGTCGTCGTTGAAGCCATCCCTGCCATCGAATCGAATGGCGCCGATGGCAACGCGGAAGGCCGCATGATAAATGCTAGGACCGCCGCGCTTGTCGCGGCGGCCGCCACCTCCGCGCCGGAAATGTCCATTATGCAGGTCGTCGACGAGGCGCCGTCGTCATCCACCGTTTCGCCTTTCAAGAAGAAGGGGAAGGTGCACGAGTGCTCCATCTGCCACCGCGTCTTCACGTCGGGGCAAGCGCTCGGCGGCCACAAGCGATGCCACTGGCTCACCACGGGAGGCGGGGACCCGACGGTGACGGTGTTCCCCAAGCTTCAGGCCTTCCCTCAAGATCACGTCATGCAAGCCGCCATGTGCCAGCAGCTGACCCTCGGTCCCGGCCCGATGTACGACCTCAACGTGCCGATGAATCAGTGGGCAGACCCAGCCGCGACGCGGCAAGCAGCCGGGCTCAACGAGACCATGCTGAGCCTCAACGCACCGGCGTCGCTGTACATGCACTCATGGGCGGGACATACCAACATGTACAATACGGCGGCGACAAGTGGCCACTACGACGACTTGCCGGAAGCCACAGCCACCGAGGATGAAGCAGATAGTAGGAGCGCCAAACGAGCCAAGATCAGCGACCTCAAGGACATGAACATGGCTGGGGAGACCTCGCCGTGGCTGCAAGTTGGCATTGCCCTGCCGTCCGAGACCAACGAGACACTGCTCGAGCCTAAAGGGTAAAATGTACTATAGATATAGTATTTTGGAAACCAGAAATATAGGCTAGTTTCCATATTAATTAGTAAACGCAATGTAAAACAAAAATGTAGCTCTTGAAACTATTTTTTTTTCAAACTTTAGACCATTGTGGCCAATAAATCAATATAATTCCAGGTGGGCCGGGATCCTCTCCCCTCCTGTAGACTTATCAATAAAAAAATTGGTTTCCAGAAGGCTTCTTTACTACTGTACGATTTTTTGAAGGAGCCTTGGAATGTATGTTATACTCTTTTGTTGTTTTCAGTTTTGTTTATCTTTGGCAGTTCCGAAGTAAAAGCATATATGTAGAATGATTTTCCTCCTGTTTTTAGTTTGGGCTATCTGAGTTTAATTATATCCAGTCTCTGTGCACTATTTAGCAAATTCGCCCATGTGTTGCGACGATATTTGATATGTATTGAGAAGGCGTTACATTATGAGTCTAGGTCACATTCGGTACACGGACAAGGCGTTACATGGGTGCGACGATATTTGTTTCCTATATATGACGACTTAGCGCTCATAGTGAAAACGTACCTCTGCGCGAAAGAGTTTATTAAACCGCTATATCAGCCTTGCTCAAGGACACGAGCGGCCTTGGTCCTTTGCACTAAAGATAATAACTAATGTTGCTAAGATTATGGTTTATCGTTTTATGCTTTACATTATTTAAGTTACAATCGATCATGATCATGGGTAGTTCTTGCCTTGTTATATTTGTTGAGTTCGACATGGACTCACTCTTGCTATTTCCTCCATCCTCGGTCGTTAGCAAAAGCCGCTAGAGAGGATGGATGAAGGTACCGAGGATACAGAAATTTAGTCAACCGTCCGCGTTATTCGATAAATTGTGAGTGCTTGTTTAGTTATTTACGCTTTAAAGCATTGTTTTTCTCGATATTTATCTGTTTTATGTTATATGTGTGGACTTCCCCGGGCACACTTATGGCGAAGTCCTGGTCTTCTTTAGAGAACCGGACGTGATGAATGGTATCGAGCAATGTTGATTGTAGGACGTATGCCTAGATAGAAATGGACATCTTTTAATGCTATTTTGTTGAAATCAAAGTTTAGTCTTTACCCCATTGCTTTATTTTAGTAGAAAAGAAAACCTTATGGTTGCACTGTTGAGATGGGTTACATGCTCATCCAAACCTTATGGTTGCACTGTTGAGCTGGGTTACATGCTCTGAGAACCGGATCCAAAGCAGGATTAAACACAATTAATAATCCTACCTAGATTTACTATTCATCATGTTGCTAAAACATTACCGGTAGCCATTGCATAGATCATTAATCAAGATTTAAATTAGAACCTTTCCCTCCCAAGACTACAAAGCTAAGCATGGCATCTACCCAATCCAAATTAACCGAGGTTTCAAGGATGATATAAACAAGTTAAGTATACTAAATCAAAACGAAACAAATTTAGAAGCAAGTATGGTCAATGACACTTGCACTAAACTAGGTGTGTTCATGATATCGAGGTTCTCGTACTCGGTACCTCTTGAAGACGTACGACAAACATGAACCCACAAACACATAAAAATAAACAGTTCATCAAATACAAGAAAACATTATATAAAGTTGTCTAATGTGTAGTACTCGTCGATATGAATTTAATGTGACTTGAACAAATCGAATTGGAGCTACGGTCTGCCGATTCGGTAAAAAAAAGATATTGGGTTTAAAAAGTTTTATTAAGGGTTTAAATTATATTGCCATTTTTACAGAAAATATTTTTAAAGAATAATTTGTGAAATGGATCGATCAACAGTGAGATGAATCAAAAGGAACATGCTAGCAAGGCATACGTGCATGTATGCAAAACAGAAAGAGGGCTGCATGAAGATGTTTCTCACCTAATGTAATGATTGATAGTACTCCACCCCTCTCGGCCCCGTGTCGCCTCTAGGGGCGGCTCAGGCGATGGCGGCGCCGTCTAGCACATCGGTGGGCAAAAACTAGGCCGCCACCTCCCTTGGAAGCGTTAATCGGTCTATCCTCTTCCCTTTGGACGGCTTGTCTTCCCTGGATAAAAACATGGACCTTCTAGTCAAGCGACAGCGGCGTCAATGGTGTTGTGTCCTCCTTGAAGGCATCATTTTGGAAGATTGTGCTCGGTTAGTCTGCTGGCGGTCAACATCGTGGCAAGGAAAGACAGACCACGGGGGAGAGACTAAAGGGAGAGCATTATTGCCACCACGGGGGACCGAAGACCCTTTATTCCTAGTTCGTAATGTGAACTGCGACTAAAGGTAATCCTTTAGTCTTGGTTGGTATTACCAACCTGGACTAAAGGTCCTCCAACCTTTACTCCTAGTTGGTAATACCAACCCGTACTAAAGAGTGGTCTTTAGTCCCGGATGATGTCCCGGTTGGTGTTACCAATCTGGACTAAAAGTCTTCCACACCTGGGATTAAAGGTCCCCTATGGGTCAATTAAATAAAGTGTGCCCAGTACTTTGTTACATGTGGTGTGCAGGTAAGAAATCTACGCGCAATGCATGAGGCCTTGGGTTCAAATCCCACACACTACCAAGAGAGGACTCCAAGATTCCATTTATGTTTTTATTTCGAAGATGGGATTTAGTCCTGAGTGCGTGACCTGGGGTTAAAGGGGACCTTCAGTCCCGGTTCCCAAAACCGGGAGTAAAGGGGGTTGGGAACCAGGACTATAGCCCCCTTCTCTACTAGTGTGTTGGTGTGAGTGTGACGATTGGAGGGCCTCATATATGAAGTTGGCAAGAGGCCACCATGGCTAGTGGGGCCAGTAGTTTTGAGTTACCGACAAAGGTGAATTTGGATCGTCGTGGTGTTGTCGATGGCTTAACCGGAGATCGGAGACGAAGAAGATGAGAATGGATCTTGAGGACTCAATTATAATTTTCTTTTTTCTTGGTTCAGTTTGAAATAGGGGAGGATGTGCTTTTTATATAAAAGGGGAGGATGTACTTTGCGGATGCTTAATATATCTTCCTTTTCAAAAAAAAGAGAGAATGTGGCAGACGTGGCAGGAGGTTTTCTATTTATAGGGGAAAGAGGAGCTGAATAGGCATTCGGCAATGCATGCTATATATGTGCACCGTGTCGTGCCGTGCCGACCACGGTGTCGTGCGGCCGTGCCGCCGTGCGGTGCCATGTGCGTGCTCCGTGCGGCGGCGGCCCAAGGCGCGGCACGTCGGACCATCGGGCGACCCGAGGCACGCCCGTGCCGCCCGTGCGAGGTGAAGACAACCATGGCCGCCCGCGATGCGGTCGGCCGCCCCCTGCTGCCGGCAGCGCCGCCCCAGCTGCCCCCTGCTCCGGCGCGGAGAAGGCGAGGAGCCGTGTGGAGCTCCGCCCGGCGCTTCGTCCTCGTGGCGGCGAGGAGAAGGTCGACCCGCAAGCCTGCCCGGCGGCGGTTGGCGCTTGCCAGCGTTTGAGGCCGGGTAACTCGGCGGTGGAGTTGCCTCGGCTGCGCCCGACCCGGAGAGAAAGGTTGGGGCGAGGAGATGCGCCGGTCCGGCGAGGTGCGAGGCCGACCGCCGTGGGGGAGCGGCGGCGTGGGGTTGGGATGGGAAGGAGCGAGTTACGACACGGGAGAGAAGGTGTGAGTCGTGTGCGGGAGTTAGGGTTAGGAAAAAAGAAGTGTTGTAATACTTGTGGGCTGGGCCAAAATTCACCGGTTCTTGTATTTCATCGGGCCGCCCGGGCCGTGCCTATACCGTGCCACGGGCGGAGTGTCGGCCCAGGCCATGCCTCGGGCGGGCCAAATTCCGTGCCACGGGCGTGCCGACGGGCCTCGGGCTGCATGCACATATATAATGCATGCGTGGCCAGGCTTCTGGTGGCTTTTATTGGTGACCACTGATGACTCCGTGCATTGGAGAAAACGGATAAATAATGGTCAGATTATTATGTGGTACTCCGTGCACATAGTGGTTTTCTGTTTTGCTATTTAGTGGACATGCATGACTACGGTTTCAAAGCACCCGATCGAGAAGGGATCCGGTGAGCAGCGGCGCACCGTGCAAGACGGAGACGCTGGCGTGGGCAAGTATGCAAGATCACTGAGGCGAACGCACATCGGTGGTGGAGGCAGTCCTCCAGCAGAAGCGGTCAGGCAGACTGCATGTTGCCGTTAGAGCATCTCCAAGAGACTCGGTATAATCTCCGTGAAGTACGGATTACCGAGCGTGAATCAAAAAACGACGTCCAACAGATTGCCTATCGCGTATTCTATTTTTGCTAGTTGTCTATCTCGTATTCTATTTTTTTGCTAGTTGTCTATTTT